>BDUI01003513.1:29269-52950 GCA_002335545.1 Apodemus speciosus
TAAAAAATTCTTAGGTATTACAAGTTATTTCAGAAACCAGGGTATAGCATCAACATACAAAAATCAGTAGCTTTTCTATTTAACCAATGTGCAGAAATAGAAATAGGTGAAATAATTTCATTTACAATAATTCCCAAAGTAACTTAGAAATAAGTAAACATAACCATGAAAATGATAGAACTTTATAGTCAACTTTCAAAACTGAAAAAATTGAAGATACTAGATGATGGAAATACATACCTTCTTGGATAAGCAAAATCAGTACTATGAAGAGGCTACATTATTGAAAGTGATTGACAAATTCATTGTTATCCCCACCAACATTCTAATGACATTCTTCACAGAAATTGTGGTTCATTTTCATGGATGGTATCATTATACATGTGTGTCTTTATTCCTCATTCTTATTTTTTCTGATTGATCATTGCCCTTCCCCATACCTACTCCCCTACTGCATCTGTTTCCTTCATGTGTATATGTTGTGATGCGTGTATGTGGGTGTATGTGGAGGCCATAAATTGCTATTTGAAAGCATTCTTTAATTGCTTCTCCACCTAGGGTGGCACAATGAACCTGGAACTTAACCATTTTGGTAAACTGGCTGGCCATCCAGCTCCAGAGAGCCACATATCTCAAGCCCTTAAGTGCTGGGATTATACACTGTTGCTACTCTAAGTGTCACATTGTATAAATTTAAATAAACATAAAACAATGCTGTCCTATGACTTTTTCAAACATCCTCAGTGTTAATAGTGTTAATTATCCTACTACTCATGAAAGATCAAACCCTAATAATCAGTGAGTAGAAAATAAATTGCTGTATCAGCAACATTAAATTATATAATGTATATAAATATACATAATATTACAAAAAATTGTAATATTTTACAAATTTCTATTCAGTGGCCTGTCCCCTGAATAGAAGTGAGTCCTTCCACTCCCACACCCCTGCCATAAGCCTTCAATCGTGAACAGATACACTTCAGCTCCCTTCTCACACTTTTTAAGAGTTCTCTTCAATGCTTGCTGTTTAGGCTGCTACTTTTGGGAGGGATGGGAAAGGGAGAAAAGTCACAGAAGCCTTCCACATCCCTCTTTCTCAACTATGAATCTACAGATGTCAATTTCACTACAAAAGTAGCTTCCTTGTCGGTTACAGTAAGAGGCAGCTCAAATCATGGGCTTCCACATGGTTCCTCTTTCTGGCAAAAGCATAGACCACAAGCACTGCCCTCAGCTGCAAAAGGACCACAGACATCAATATAGCCTCAGGTGGCAGCACGACCCAGGGACATCAACACAGCTTCTGGCTTCAGCAACAACCATGGATAGCCTCATGGCCTTGCATGGTAACATGGACCACRGGATTCAACAAGGCTCCCAGCCATATCAGGATGACTGACTACTTGGCCCTCAGTGGCATCATGGACTATGGACCTCAGCATGGCCTCAGGTGGCTACACAGGCAACTCACATCAACACAACTCTCAACACAGGCAGCAAAGCCCAAGGCTTCAGTCAGCAGCACAGATCACATACATCCACATGGATCACAGGCTTCTATCACAGCCTGGGGCAGCAGCATGGATCACAGACGTGAACATGATCTCTAGTAGCATCACGGACCATGCGGAGGTCCAATCCAGGAAGTGAACCATTCCTCATCTTGTCCTCCATCATTGCCCAGAACCAGAACAATTCCACAGCTGGGTAGCATGTTTGGGGGCTCAGTACACAGCCCAGAAGACTCCAACTGGGCAGCTGTCAGTCTTTCTCTCATCTATCACTGCCATTGTGTTTCTAGTTCCATCTCTCTTCACAGCACAGTTACCACATACCCTTTTTTCTATCTTTCCCACCTCTCCATCACATACTTGTTCATTTACTTGTTCACTGTAGTGGTGCCTGCCTCATAAGGAAGGGCAGGCAGCCTGGCTGGCTTCTGCCCTCTACCTCCTGGACTATATTTATATATGCTGTCCTCAGACACACCAGAAGAGGGCATGAGATCCCATTACTAGTGGTTGTGAGCCACCATGTGGTTGCTGGGAATTGAACTCAGGTCCTCTGGAAGAGCAGCAGACAGTGCTCTTAACCCCTGAGCCGTCTCTCCAGCCCCTCCTGGGTTAATTTTTGTTTTTAATTACACAATGTTTGTGAAAATAGATTTTTCTTTTATTGCATCATGTTTTGGTTGTAAAAGAAATGCCTGACTTTGGAGGAAATTTTAGACATTGAAGAAGAGCATATTTATTTTGTCATTTTCACTGTCATTTTAAGCTTAATATATGTGCTTAATGACTGGGAGTGCATCACAGAAGAGGCCCCTCTAACAATGTAGAGTGGTGTGCATGAGTGTGTGCATCCTTGCATATGTGTTAAAGTTGCACATCAGCTATGCTCCATATAAACGTTTTCTAATCCCCTGAAAAGTATCCTTCTTTTTCAATCTGTTGTGAATACTCAAATCTTTGAGTAAAGGTGGCAACAGAAATGGAAAGGAGAAAATGAAACTAGTAGTAGTTGTCATGCCTGCTGTAAGTTGTGAGTTGTTATTAACCACCTTTGCCATTGGGTGAAGTTTATAATAATACAACAGTAAAGTAAAAAGAATACAGTTGTCTCTTTTCAAATGTATTTTGTGGCATAGAGGTATGACAATAATAGCAAGCTTGTTACGGTCCTGAGTTTGATTATCTGCACTTGAATATGTGTAGGTACATGTACATATATGTATATATGTTTGGCATCATCAAAAAAATATTAGTCAGGAATTATGTTAATACTCTTTAATCTCTGTACTTGGGAGGATGAGGCAAGAGGATCACCACAAGCTGGAAGCCAGGCTGTAATTAGTGAGTTCAAAGCCAGCCTAAGCTACATAGTGCAACCCTGACTCAAAAAAAGATCTGTGAAAAAAGAAATAAAAATATCTGTCATTAATCCCAGCACTGAGAAAGGCACTGGTAAAGTGTTTCTTGCTATTATTAACCTTTTTGTCTCTTGTTCTCTAATGTTTCTGAAGCCATGGGAATAAAGAAGAATTCTCCTGCAGAGGAATACAACTTGCAGTGGATTGGTTTCTAGACAAAGGTCATAAAGATATCACTGTATTTGTACCAGCATGGAGAAAGGAGCAATCCCGCCCTGATGCACCAATTACAGGTAATATTTTAAAATAAAAAAAAAAAACCTTTTCCTCGAGAGTCAAAGCTAAAAAGCTAGTTTGGAGAGAGGCAGATGATCCCAACGTAGATAATTGCTTTTCTAAGCTAAGTATGCTTAAAATGTCTTTTAGTGAGTGCATTTTTTTAATAAAAATGATCCATATGAAACCAGCCTTGTTTTGTGGTATGTGATAGTTAAATAAAAATTAACATTTGGAAAACTACAAAGCATATAGTTTGGAAAAAAGGAATGTTGTTCTTAATGGAAATCTACACAGACCTGCCATCCCAGTCCTCAATAGACTTGGACAAGATGATGGCAAGTTTGAGGCTAACCTGCTCTATATAGTGAGTAACAGGGCAGCCTGTTTGATCATAGATTTTAGACAGTAGAGAACAAATATGGCTATGAATATAACTGATTTTTTTCTAAGAAATTAAAGGTTACATGATATACAGGCAATCTTATTTTGTGTCAGAGAAACAACTGTGGAGTTTTCAACTAGGGGTAACAGCAGAGGAAAAAGTTCAAAGACAAGAAAAGCCGATTAGTGTCTGAGACAAAGAAGCCTCAGAGCCTAGGGGTGAGCCCAGTTTTTATGTATATGAGTACACTGTAGCTGTCTTCGGACACTCCAGAAGAGGGCATCAGATCTCATTACGATGGTTGTGAGTCACCATGTGGTTGCTGGGATTTGAACTCAGGACCTTCAGAAGAGCAGTCAGTGCTCTTAACCGCTGAGCCATCTCTGCAGCCCAATCCCAATCTTTAAAGCTCCACAAAAATGTTCTCATTTTGTCCTTTTCACATAAGAAAAAACAAAGAATAAAAATAAATGTACAATAATACACTTCATTGGATCATGTTTATCTTTATATTAGTGTAATTCTAAAATGAACTTTTAAATATTCCTTTATAGAAGAAAGAGCTCATGAAAATAAAGGTGCCTAAATTTCACAAGAATTTTGCTATGCACCTCATGCTGGTTACTGCATTTCCAGTACACATAATATGTGCTCTGTATAGCACTGAAGAACATACAGATCTCAGGCTCCTGATTACCACCATCTCATTCCTGACGTAACTACTCAAAGTACAGTGAGTGGGTGGCTAASTTCTGTGTTGAGCTGTCTATGTCTGCAAAGCAGGCCCAAGCTCCAATATGAGAGTAAATCTCAGTATTGTTCAACCCCAGTAAACAAGTTTTCTCTTCTAAACAATTGGGTCCAAAATAGTCTGCAAGATGGCTCAGCAGGTAAAGGCTCTTGCTGCCAAGTCTGATAACCTGATTTTAATCCTTGAAAACCAAATGGTGGAAAGAGAACTAACTCCCACAAATTGCCCTTGGACCCCTTCACACGTCATAGCACTTACGTGCGTACACACACACACACACACACACACACACACACACACATACACACACACACACACAGTGCAACTACTTAAATGCTATAGCTTGTTGTCCCACCTCAGTTTTGTCTTTCTTTCAGGTAAAAGTAAAAAAAACAAAAGTCTTCTGTTGACTTACGTCCCTACAGACACAGCCTTTGCTATTTCTGAACTTAAAGTCAAAAAGCTAGGCTAGGGATGTGGGTCAGTGGTAGAACACTTGCCTACTATGCCCTTGAGTTTGGGTTTCAACCCCTGCACCACAAGGGGGGTGGGATCTGATGTTTCAGAGAAAGGGCAAAACAAGGATCAAGAATGCTAGAGTAAGCTGAGTGTGTTGGCATACACCTGTTATCCTAGCACTTGGGCCATTGAGGTAGAAGAATCTGAAGCCTCAGGCTAGCCTGGGCTGCATGGTAAGACTGTCTTAAACATATACAAAGTGTCAGTTCTTATTCTTTGTGATAGTTTTTTTTAATTAAATGTGTTGGAATCTAGGGTTGTTTTTGTTATTCACTTTACTGAAAGAAAAACTAAAGTGTGAAAGAAAGAAAAACTAAAGTGTGAAAGAGAAGATGGCTTATCTAAGGTCACAATTCTATTTAATGTCACAGTCAGAAAGGTAGCACACTTTTCTCCAAGTAAAAATAAATCATTTATCTAGAATTAACTCTTGTTTTGGTAATATGGTGATAATACAGTTAATTTCCAAAGATGATTTCTGCTATGTGGCATAAACATATTTTGACAGATCAAGATATTCTACGTAAACTAGAGAAGGAAAAGATTCTGGTCTTCACACCATCCAGAAGGGTCCAAGGCAGAAGGGTGGTCTGCTATGATGATCGGTTCATAGTCAAATTGGCTTTTGATTCTGATGGCATCATTGTGTCCAATGATAACTACCGAGACCTTCAAGTTGAAAAACCAGAATGGAAGAAGTTTATAGAAGAACGGTTGCTGATGTATTCTTTTGTGAATGATAAGTGAGTTTCTTTCTAAACAGTTGTGTACAAATTACTAGTAGTAGCCAGGCGGTGGTGGCACACGCCTGTAATCCCAGCACTTGGGAGGCAGAGGCAGGAGGATTTCTGAGTTTGAGGCCAGCCTGGTCTACAGAGTGAGTTCCAGGACAGCCAGGGCTATACAGAGAAACCCTGTCTCTAAAGAAACAGATTCAAAAAACCAAAAAAAAAAAATACTGGTAGTAATGCATTACATTTCAATAAATATATATTAGACACTGTATAGCATGAATTGTGCTGGTTTGCTCTAAAGATAAAAGACTGGRTAGGAAGCAGGACTCACCATCAAGGGGCTCAAAGTATATGATAAGAAAGGTAGAGAGAGAGAGTAAAGAAAAAATAATGACAGGGTGTTAGAAGTTGCTTTGTCTTTTGAAATGAATTTTACAGAATAAAGAGGGCTTCTGGGTATGGCATGTGAAAGAAACACTATGAATAAATCTATAAATGTGTGAAAGTGGCTGGTGTAGGGGAAACCAAAATTCATTCCAGTGTAACTGCTGCATATAGTCCATGAAAAAATGATGCACAAGGAAATAATCCTTTCTGTGTCATCGATTAGACATGAAGGGAAGAAATACTGTTTTAACGGAAGATAGATGGAAGCTGGAAAGCACAATTAGAATGTTATGACTGCAGTACAGGCAAGGGAGAAGGAAGGCCTGAACTCTTAAAAACTGTGGCAGAGACAGAAAGAAAAACACTCACCTCTTGTTGACTTGCTTTCAGATTTATGCCGCCAGATGATCCTCTTGGACGCCATGGTCCGAGCCTTGAGAATTTCTTAAGAAAGAGACCTGTGGTTCCTGAGCATAAGAAGCAACCGTGTCCTTATGGTGAGTACTTCTGGATAAAATTAAGTTCTGTACTAAGGGAAGCACACGGTTTCTTTGAATAATTTTCCTTTTCAGATTTCTCTTTCAAATGAGAGATCTTGGCATGTCCACTTTCTGTGAGTGAAAATGTGTGTCCTTATGCACTCTCAGGCTCACAAAGAACCATCCTAGAAACCGCAAGAGGAAAGGGGAACTAGAATTGAAGGTGGAAAATAGTTGTCACTTGTTAACATACCAAGTTGTCACTTGTTAAAATGTGCTCTAGGCACCTCACTCCTGAGTGATATTCCTGGGCATAAAGACATGCAGAGAACTATATTCCCTGTGGAAATAGAAGGGGCGATTTCCAAAGGTTCCCCAAACATGATCATATTTCTTAGACAGGTGACTATGCCTTCTGTCAACTAACTCTACTATTTTCCTTCTGAGTTGTACTTCAGTTGCCTCCACTTTATGTCATTTGAATATTTAAACTCTAGCTTTCTTAAGTATTATTGTGCACATCCCAACCCGCCCCACCCCTACCAAGTTTGCGAGCCTAACGTTGCAACATGAGCTACTTGGTCTGAAGCTATTTTGGATGTTTGAACTTGTTGAATAATCACTTGTTGAGGGGTGTGGGGTTTTTTTTCTTCAATTCATGTGTGTTGTCTCATTTCATCTTTACAATAATCCTGTAATATAGGCATGGTTATGAAACTAGTTTACCAAGAAGGAAAAAAAAATGAGCCTTAGGAAATAGTCACTTGTTCAGGTTACACTGTAAAGGACTGAAATCGAAACCTAGCTCTCACCAAATTTGCGCTCGTTGCACAGCATCATTCTGCTTTCTGTTCCTCTAGGCTGTCTCAACACACAGATTATGCCCAAGAAAAGTTGTCCATCACCAGAAAAAATAAGGCTAGTCCACAGCTCAGCTTTTAGCTCTCAGCTCTCACACTGCAGTTTTCTCCGAAGCTTTCCACTTACATCCTCTCCCTCCCTTCACAGTGTGTGGTGACTCCTTGGTGTTGTCTGTCTCTCATCTTTGTGGAGAGTTAATTTTCTGCTTTAACCCTGAACAGTGTAACTCTAACCTGAGTGGTCAGATTGTTAGGACAATTTCTGCCACAGAGGGTTGCACGACTATGAAAGAGAGTCTTATTCCAAGGCATTATTTTTCAGGCAAAAAATGTACCTACGGCCACAAGTGCAAATACTATCATCCGGAGCGGGCCAACCAACCCCAGCGTTCGGTGGCTGATGAGCTCCGCATCAGTGCCAAACTGTCCACAGTGAAAATAATGAGTGAAGACACCCTGGCCAAATGTGGCACAGGGATGTCCACTGCCAAAGGTGAGATAACCTCAGAGATCAAACGTGTGGCCTCCAAGCGCCAATCAGATCCCAGCATCCGGTCTGTGGCTGTAGAGCCTGAGGAGTGGCTGTCCATTGCCCGTAAACCTGAGGCCAGTTCTGTCCCTTCACTTGTGACCGCTTTAAGTGTCCCTACAATCCCTCCCCCCAAAAGCCATGCCGTGGGTGCACTAAACACCCGTTCAGCCAGCAGCCCAGTGCCAGGGTCCTCTCATTTTCCCCATCAAAAGGCCTCTTTGGAACACATGGTCAGCATGCAATATCCACCTATCCTGGTTACCAACAGCCATGGCACCCCTATTAACTATACTGAGCAATACCCAAAGTTTGAGACCATGGGGGACCATGACTACTATTCAGTGTTAAGTGACTTCTCCAAACTGAGCATCAACAACATGCATAATCATGAATATTATATGGCTGAGGCAAACCAGGGGGTATATGTTCGGAATCCTGGCCTATGTACCGACAGTCACATGAGCCATACCAGGAATGACAACTATTCCTCTTACAACAACCTGTACTTGGCTGTAGCTGATGCCCATCCTGAAGGCACTTTGAAGCTGCACCGCTCAGCATCTCATAACCATCTTCAGCCTTTTTCCCATGGTTACCATGAAGCCTTAGCGAGAGTTCAAAGTTATGGTTCAGAAGATTCCAAGCAAGCACCCCACAAGCAGTCAATCCCTCACTTAGCTGTGCATACCCAGAATCCAGCAACTGGAGCACACTCTAGCTGTCCTGGAGACTACACCATGCCTCCCAATATCCATCCTGTGGGACCCTCCCAGCCAGGCCGTGCTCTGGTGATGACTCGGATGGACAGCATTTCTGACTCCCGCCTCTACGACAGCAACCCCATGAGGCAAAGGCGGCCTCCTCTGTGCAGGGAACAGCATGCTAGCTGGGACCCATTGCCTTGTACAGCCGACTCCTATGGATACCACTCCTATCCCTTAGGTAACAGCCTCATGCAACCATGTTATGAACCAGTCATGGTAAGGAGCATGCCTGAAAAAATGGAGCAGCTTTGGAGGAATCCTTGGGTTGGAATGTGCAATGATTCTAGGGAGCACATGATACCAGAGCATCAATATCAGACATACAAGAACCTCTGCAACATCTTCCCTTCTAACATTGTTCTTGCAGTGATGGAGAAGAATCCCCACACAGCAGATGCTCAACAACTGGCAGCCTTGATTGTTGCCAAACTTAGAGCTGCACGTTGACACCACATAAGACTTATTCCTTTACATAATATGAATACTATTAATACATTGAGTCTATAATTCTAGTAAGTAATAATTTGTGTTGTGCTCTTAAAATTACAGAGTATTTCTATCTTTTAAGTACATAACAACTCTGTGAGGTAGATCTCAGTAACATTCGATTTTATAAAGAAGGAAGCAAAGCTTGATACTAGCAAATGACCGTCAAGACATACACCTAAGTTCTCTGGCCCAATGTCCCATGCCCTTTTCCACTAAAGTGTGGAGATAATAGAGGACAAAACCCTGGAGGCCTAAGTGCACAAGAAACCCCAAGGGAACTAACTCATTACCATTATTTTCTTTCCATTTTTCTTTTTTAGTTTTTTGAGACAGGGTCCCACCTTGTAACCCTGGCTTTCGTGAAACTTGCTATGTCGACCAGGCTGGCCTGACCTCAGAGAGCCAGCCATCTTTCTCTGTCTGCAAAGTGCTGGGATTGAAGGTGTATGCCACCACACCCAGCTACCAGTGATTTTTTTTTCAGTCACACATTCCATATTATGAAGTGTGGCTCATCTGCCAATTTAGAAAAGCAAATACATGAGGATCAGATTGTATTGTGAATTAACCTTTAAGGTTTTTTATAGAAATATTTAAAATCAAAAGTAAAAAGATTTTATTGCATGGGTATCTGATCATTCAATATCTTTAACCAAGTATAGGGTCACACTGAGGCTTCTAGAGAAATAGTTGAACCTTCTTCTTAGCAATTCTACTGCATGTATGAATTTATGTATTTGGTTTCGGATGTGTTTGTATCTCTGGTATTAACTTTTCTATAGTGATGAGATGGTAAGCTCTATACAGTCTATAGTTTACATCTGTATAGATCACAAATACAACTTGATTTTGTCACATTTTATAGTTTCAATTTGATTCAAAAGTGAAATCACATGGCAACATCTAAATTTTGCTTTCTTAAAGACCAGAGTAAAGCAGCTGAATTTCTTCTACATATTTTACATGACCACATTTATTAATCATTCTTAGCTTTCAGAAAGTCTTCACCTTAGCAAATTAGGGGTCAGGCTGAAGCCTTCTCTAGAGGAACTAGTATATAAGCTCTATAAGCTCATGTCCAACACTTAGTGTGTACATGATACACAAGTGCTAAAGAGCTGGACCAGGACCAAGGGATTTACTAGCAGAATCTACTTTCCTTATCCCAGGAGGGATGGCATAAAGTGATAGCTACAGAGTTGGAACTTCTGGCCAATTCAACATTACAGGACAAAGTGTAGAGAAAGAGAGCACAGAGGCATACAAGCCACTCTCTCTAGCTTTCTACCCTTTGAGCAATAAGATCAGTAATCAATAGAGCAGAATTTCTTTAGGAAACAAACCAGGGTATTTTCTAGGTGGCACAAAGCAGTTTCCAAAGGGGAAGTGTTGTTCTGTTACACACTTCAAACCCATGCAAAGAGGGTGCACTGGATTAGATCATACTGAGATGCATTATTAAAGAAGGTATGACTTTTGGGCCAGGCAGCACCATTTGCACAATTTGAATCTTACTCTAGGTAGAATCATTTGTAGCTGAATGCCTCTAGAAAGGGGGCATTTATTGTTTTTTTTTTTTTAAGATGCATTAAATGAGCCCTCCTTTCTGAATTCACTGTACATTTCAACATTTTGAACCATGACCAGCTCCCAATTTCTGAGGCTGGAACTTACTTCTACAGTCCTTTTTCATGAGAGTTGAGAAGGCCTGGCCTTGGCCTTTTGTTTCTTCATGAGAAGGTGTAATACTGCCTATAAATGTTTCTTACTGTGAAACACTCTGAACGTGAGGCTGTAGTCAGGGTTGTTTCTGGTGGTTTGATAATGGCTTACATGCTGCTTTCCAGCTTTCTCTCTCTGTGAAAGTTGATGAACAGTACATCTTAACCAGGATTCACTTAGTATGTTACATCTATCTCTTCCTACCCTCTAATTGTTCCATTGCCCAGGATACTGATAAAGTGTAACCATATTTTCTATCAAGTAAGTCCATAAAAACTGACAGTTGCCTCTGCAGTGCTCGTGATCTCACACAAGCACCTCTTCATACCTTGAACTTCTTGGATCTTCTAAATCTTCCCCTTGACTAGATCAGGGTATTTGACAATCTCAGAATATTCTGACGCCTTTATACAATTAGTTCATCTTCCTACCAAGGACACTGCAGTGTCCATTAGCTTCCCATTTTGCGGGAAAGCCCAAGATTCGTCTTGTCAGCTGCAATTCATCTGAAATATGTTCATGTTTAAAATTTAAAAAAAAATGTAAGCTCCTCCCAGTAGGGGGAATTTTTTAAAGATAGCATATGTATTTTTTACTTTCTAAGAAAGGATTTGCCATTCTTCTCTCCTTGTAAAATGTGTATGAACCAAAGCAGCTAAAAGCAATGCCTCAAATAACCAGAAATGACCTTTTGTTGATACAAATTGTATCTCTTTTTCTCCTGATTGTATAGAAACAAATATACAAAACTCATCTTAAACTATGTTTAGTACTTAATTTTCACCATATTTGTGGCACTGTGTGTCACAGGAAAGTAGCCCAGGGGTCAGGAGGGAGCTTTTATTTCCAAAGGGCAGTAGTAGTTTATAGACAAATACAGTTTTCAAGGCCTCTTTATTGTTAGATGCACAACTATTGTGTGTACAATCTGCAACATTGTGATTCTCTTTAGCCTATTAAATTAATATGTCCTTATAAAAGGGATTTTTATAAAGTGTCAATAGTAATACACCGTATGTAAGAATCTTTAAGGAGCTGTATAAATATGAATGCATAAATCCAACTTGGTTCTTACATTAGAGAAACATTTTTTATATCAAGATCTGCATACTTCTTGACTTTTCCATTTTGTCTATAATTATAAAATAGCAAATAAAGAAGAGCATTGAGACCTCGGTAGCACCCTTCAAGGGGCTAAGTGTGTTGTCCTTCAGGATACTTACCTCCAAGTACACAGCAGGGGTTAAGGCACAGTGTTCTGTGTGGTCTTCAAGAAGCAGCGGATTCTGTAAGAGGTGCTTTGTCATTTGAATTCCTTCACTGATTTTTCTGACCTCATAGCAAATCTGTGCCTGTCCAGGCCTTAGACTTTGTATTTTCTGATTTTTGTTTTCTTGTTGTGACCTTATTATTGTTGTTGTTTTCATTTCCACCTAAAGGAGAAATGTGACTCTGGCAGGGCATGGTCAATCCAGAGCACCCTTTCTATAAGACAGCTCAAAGAAAGAGGAGCCTTTTCCAAGGTAACACGGGACTATTGAACTCACTTAAGGTACCAGGTATGGAAAGGAACATGACAGATGCTTTATGGAAACGGTCTGTAAAACTTTCCTTCTAAGCAATGAAGCATATGGCATGATTTTTCTCCCTTTCTTCTCTCAAACCCCTTCTAGTTTCTAAGAGACTACTTCTCCACAATCTTTTTTTTTTTTTAAATCTCGGAATAAATTGTAAAACAATTCAACCATTAATATCTATTAATCTTTGTTACAGTTTCCCTCTAACGTGGAACAGTTCGCTGTGAAGAGGCTCTCAGTTAAYGTTCTATCTGTGCTCTAAGCGTGCGGCTTTGTACAAGTGCCCTTGTGGAGAGCCAGCAATTTCAATAAGAGTTCGTTTTGCTCTGTAAAGCAGGTTTGGATTTGCACAGGAAAAGTAATGCCAAGCTGTCCAGAGAGCCCCGCTCAGGTCTCCTCCTCACCCTTCTCTTCCACCTCCTACTTTGCTTCTCTTCAGGTCCAAAACTGAGGAGTGCATAATCTTCAACCAAAATGGCACTAGTGTTAGTTTTCATTTGAAACCAGTGTATTTCTAGAACTTGCTTGTGTAAAGTAGTCAATGCCTCTGTGAAGACTCAGCATATTTGATATCTATTGTATTATAGCTAGCTATACACATAGGCAGATTGACTATTTTTTAGTCCTGGTTTGTGTATCATTGAGCTATAGTAATTTGTTTTATCCATTTGTGGGATTAAACAGTATTGTTTAATGGTTGTAAACTTTTTATAAAACCACTTTGGGTTCCTTGTTTGACCCAAACATAATGTAAGTCTCAATGACAAAATACACAGAGCCAACCTGAGGTGAGTGAAAATATAACCCTTCCCCAGTTTTGTCTGCCTCTATAATGCATGTGCAATGCTTTATACAATATTCTCACTCGCATGAATCTACTTATGACTTCATGAGGTTTTTATTTGTTTCACCTATAATTGTGATGAAAATGCTGTATTGTTGACAACAATGAACTGTAAACCCATTTATTGCATAAACTTTGTCTACAAATCACTGATGGCTCTTTCTTTAAGAACATCAGCAACAAGTAATTGTACACACAGACATGCACACCCCAATTTCTTCCTGAAATAATAAGCATATGTCCTTTTGAATTACACTGTTAAACAATGGGGAACAGATCCCCATCCCCCCTCCCAGAGTTCACCTGAACTTTACCAAAGTCTTCTAATTTTTGTTTTTTGTGGTTTTATGGATCAAACCCAAAGTCTTACAAATGCTAGGTAAGCATTCTACCACTGAAGTACATCTCCAGCCTTTAGCTTTTTAATGAGAAAAAGCCTTGCTACATACTATAGACTGGCCTTGAACATCATACACATACATACACAGACACACAGACACACACAGACACACACACGCACGCACGCACGCACGCACGCACGCACGCACGCAATTTGTATATGGCCATGAACTCTCACTTTTTCTGATTTTGCCTTCCAAGTGCTGGGACTACAGGTGTACTTGGAAAATTCATTGTTTTCTTTCCTTTTGAGACAAGGTTTGTGTATAGCCACCAGTCACATAGATAAAACATGATATGCTTCAGAAAAGCAGTTCATTTCCTGAATATTTATTGAGGACCTGTCATGTATCAGGCACTGTTCCATACTCGTAGGTGATAGTGTGGGATTTACCAATTTTTTCCCCAGAAAACATTTTTCATCTGTGTGTGTTTGTGTAAAGTCTATATGTGAATGGTGTGGGCACATGTGTGAGAGTATGCACCCACATGTGTGTGCACATGTCAGGGCCAGGATGTCTCAAGGGTTTTCCATTGTTGCTCTTCACCTCATTACCTTGAGACAAGATATCTTATCGACTGGAGAGTCTCACCACTTTGGCTAAGCTGGCTACCCAGACAGCTCTTGAAATACAGCTGACATTCCCTCCAATGCTGGGATACAGCCATGCCTGGACTTTTATACGGGTACTGGGGATTCGAACTCAGGTCCTCAAGCACTCTTATCTACTGAGCCATTTTCCCAGATTCTGAAAAGTCATTTTCAAATCTCTCCTGTTACAGCCGAGATAAATACCCTGCAGATTATGGCATCATTTGTCCAAGGTCATTCCAGTTAAGTCCTGGAGTATGCCTGGAACCTGTGTCTTTCGGCATCTCAAACTTCATTTTGCATCAAAATAATCACATCATGTTGAAGTTAATAGTCCTGTTTTTTCCTCCCAACCCCATGTTCCCAGAAACAAGATTCAAACTCAAAATATATTTACAAATACCTTGGCCATAGCTATGCTCTTCTCTGACTAGACTGTAACTAAAATAACCCAATTTTAACCTACATTCTACCACATGGCTGGTTACCTGAGCTCAGGCACCTTATGTCCGTCTCCTCACATTTTCCCAGGCGGATCTTCCTGAGCCTGGCTCTACCCTAGAATCCTTTCTCCTCCCAGATGTTCCACCTTCTACTTTCTGCCTAAGCCACAAGCCATAGACCATAGGCTTTTTAATTGACAAGTGATAACACATCCATATCACTTGGTACAGATCACTATGTCAAAACCATAGATTATGGCCTATTCCCAACATTTTTGACTCATGTCAGGAGTGGGATCTAATAATTTGGCCTTCTAATATGAACCCAGATGATGTTCAAGAAAATACTGATCTATACCAACCCGGCAACTGCTTTTTGGCCACCAGTCAGTCACTTCTCATTTGTCCATCTCAGTATCTCCATGCACTTAAAAAGCAGGGGACCAATCCAGGCGGTGGTAGTGCACAACTTTAATCCTAACACTTAGGAGGCAGGGCCAGAAAGATCTGAGTTGGAGGCCAGTCTGGTCTACAAAGTGAGTTCAGGACAGCCAAGGACTGTTACACAGGGAAACTCTATCTCAAAAAAACATAGTTGGGGACTAGGTTAGGGGTAAGGAAATCTGGAAAAAAATGGTAAAAAGTGTACATATATTGGCGGGGGTTGAGGTGGGTGGGTGGAGGTAGGAGCAGCCATACCAGAACTATTATTTTCAAAAGTGTTTTCTAGTGGAAAAACTAATCTTTAAAAAGCAGTATCATATATCATTTAAGTTCCCATAACATATGCAGTGAAGTGAGAAGTACTCTCAGGTAGACTAGAACTGAAAGCTTGTTGGCACCATCCCCCAGACCACAGTATGTGAATACTCGTATTTTCAAGTTCCTTCTCCATGTTTAATCTAGAAGTTCATTGAGGATCTTTCCGGCTTCAGCTCTCCAATATGCCAGAAACCCTTTGTCACTGTGGGAAGAGAAGCACTGGAAAAAAACTTTGTCCATCCCACTACACAAGCTTGCTTTGTCAACACCTGCTTGGTTACATGGAAAAAGTCTGTTGTACTGGTGCATTCATGGAATCCTGACATCACTAAGGTCTTTCTTAAAGCTCCAAAGCCCACTGCAGGAGATTATGTCTTTTCTAGGCCAAAGGACAGAGAATGACAAAGTATGGCATATTTTAGCTTTCAATTCCTGTTGTTTACTAAAAACTGGATCCTCCTCCCACTCCACTACCTCCCATCCTCACGGAGCCCGAGCCTCAGATGTTCACTAGGCTCACAGCCAGCTATGCCTCTTCTCGGGGCCCTGGCGCTTTTATGTAGGCTTGCCCACATTACAGGGGAGGGGGACACAAAAATAAGTTTAAGGAGCCAGGCAGAAGATATGCCTACAGGCTAGCTAGGAAATCAGAATTGGTGGACTTCATAGGACTCAGGCTCCAACTTCTACTCAAGAGCCTTGTTACCATCTCACCATCTTTAGAATAGCCACAAAGTAAAGGAAGAATTACACTGGTCTACCCCCAATGTACACATCCCTCATCTCACAAACGCCGTGACAAAAATCTGTTTATTATTTTCCAAAACACAACAGAAAATGGGGGGAAAATCATTCAAATTTCCATTGCGGTAGAAAGTTGAATTGATAAGGCTGATCTGCCTCTCATGTTGTACAGTCTGTAGCATGGGTAGATTCTGGACTGAGCTGTGCCAATGCCAGGGCTACATGGACACTTGCATCAGGACAGTCATCAGAAGAGCTGCAGGCCAGCTTTGAGCCCATGCATTTGTCCTTGGTTCCAGAGAGGGCCCTCCGCGTTGCCGCCACCGCTGCTACTGCTAGAGGTGCTATTGCTGCCACCATAACGTAGGCTGCAGAGAGAATGGGCAGTTGGTCAGGGACAGGGACAGCTCTAAACTCTGCAGGAGCTAAAGGAACTTGACCTGTATGTGCCTGTGGGAAGGGCCAACCTCCCACCTGTCTCTATAAAAAAGACGGAAGCTACTCTGACAAGTGATTTCAGATGAGAACCAGGGGTGGCTCTGCCCCCAGCCTGAGGCCACAGAACTTGAAAGGTAGAACTAAAATTAAGCATTATTCAGAACTGCAGTATAAAAACTAGGCATGCAGAATGGTGCTGCTTGAGATTAAGGGATCGAAGTCCTGCCCCCAGCTCCATGAAGATAAACAGGGCCTCAGCATGACTTCTTTCCAAGTCTAGAGCTTAGGGGACCAAAGAAGATTTGGCTGGATCCCTCCCACATCTAATAACTAGTTAACAGCTCAAGGTGAGGCTTGGGATATAGAGATAAGATGGCCCAACTACACCCCATATTTTAAGACTGCTTGAGGTACGTAAGTATCCTCTGTCTCTCTAACCTGGCTCAAAAACACTCACATCCCTGCTTCCTGTAGGTCAAAGGACTTTCCAGCTAGATGAGGTGTCATCCTTTGCTCACTCAGGCAGATCTATAGTTATACTACTGTAGTGGAAAAAAACCTCAGAAGTACTCTAGTCCCACCCTTCCCATCACCCCTAACTTTACAAACAAGGAAACTGAGGTCCAGAGTTGAGCAAGAAATGATTTGCCCAAAGTCACATAGCCAAGTCAAGGGTGAGGCTGAGGAAAGAATTAAGAATTAAGGTGGGCATTTAATCTATCAACTACTAAAGGCACAGGGCTAACACGCTGGGACAAGTCAACAGCTCTGCCAGCACACACTTCCCCCTTTATGCCCAGGCACTCTTTGGGCCAAGCTTTCCTAGGGTCAGGTTAGTTGGAAGAGAATGGAGCCTCTAACAATGGAATCTTGTAACAGTAACTTATTTGCCTGAGGTAATAATTTTAATCTCTGAGGCTTACTGCCTCCATCTGCTAATCTAGGCCTAGTCCTAGAAGCTTCCAGCCTCCATACATTCTTATGTAGGCCTAGAATTTTTTCAGACTTTAGGACTTACTGCTGAATAAACTCACCCTTTCTAGCTCTTTCTAAGCTCTGGCTGGCTGGTCAACTCAGTTGTTCTGGCTCAGAAATTCTCCACACCAACTGATTCAATCTGGCTTCTCTGCAGGCCTCTCCTGAATGGCTTCACTTGGCCTCATACTAACTCTAGCAATCTGTTCTAATTCTCTGGCTCATTCTGTCTTTATGAGGGATTAACGGTGAGTGCTAAGGGCTGAGCCACACCACAACTAGAAAAAGATTTTCTCAGTAAATAATACAATCTCAGAGTTAACAGTGTGATCAACAGAATTCTATTTCTAACTGGCTTTCACAGCTACTTCCTCAGTTCATCTGATTCAGGGACACTTGGCTTCCAGAACCCTCTCCCAGAATGCCCATGTGAAAGGAAGTTCAAGTCATCTCCTAGGGAATAAGCAAGCAGAACAGGAATGGACTCTCAATTCCAATGGCCCAAAGACCAGTGCATACACAGACACTTGACACAAACAAATTGGTCTCAACCTGGAAGGGATGTCAAATCATCTGTGTGGCAACTTTATCAATTCCCTACATTAGGGTAAAGGAATCCTAACAGGGGCACAGCCACTGACTCATTTATCCCATTTTAATTTTTATCCAGAAGGTAGCAATCAAAGAGGTAAGAGATCCCACTGCCACAGGTACCCACCTCCTCTTGGACTTCTGGGATTGTAGCCGGTGCTCTATTACAGGTTGGTCCAAAAGATACATGGTGTCATAATTATCCAGCATAAGCTCTGATGGATCCTCAGTCTGACCTGGCAGTCGGCCTAGAGGGAATGTACCCCATCGTACATCTTCTGTAGAACAAAGAAAGGAGAAAAGAATGAGCTTTTCAAAAGTCAAAATTATACTCAAAATTATACTGGGATAAGCAATCAGAAGGCTTAGGCCACAGGATCTCAAGAGTCTGAGATTACACTGTGACACTCAATCAGGAGAGGTGGGAGGAGAGGCAACGGGGGACAGAAAGGAGAGGACCAGCACATCAACGATGGAGGGAATCAATGACGGAAGAAAATAAAAGTGGGTGTAAGGACTACTTACCAGAGCTTACTTGCCATGCTGAACCCTGCAAAGCTTCTCTTTTCCGAGACGTGGTCCTAGTATTCTCAAAAACACTGGATCCCTGTGCGAGAGGGAACCCCCCGGCTTCCATCCTGTCTTCTTCTTCATCATCATCATAGTCGTCATCTTCATCATCTTCATCCTCATCTACTTCCTCTTCTTCTAAGTCAACACTTTCCTCTACATCTGCCTCCATCTGATCTTGAAAGACGTTTTGCTCTTCTTCCTCCTCTAATTCCTGTTCTTCCTCCGGATGCTCCTCCTGCTCCTGATCTTCCTCCTCCTCCTTCTCCTCTTCCTCCTCCATCTCCTCCTTCTCCTCCTCCTTCTCTTCCTCCTTCTCCTCCTCTTGCTTGACATCCTTAAGGTTGCCTTGCTCCTTCTGCTGAATACTTTCTTCGGACTCAAAGTTGGCACCAGTTAGCTGTAGTTTCTGTTTTAAGGCTTCCAATGTGTACGGAGCTTTCCAGGTGAAGGAGGAGGAGGAGGAAGAGGAGGAACCTTGGCTTGCCTTCGCCAAGCTGGTCGTTCCACTCTGAGTATAAATGGAACATACTTCCAGCAGCTTCTCCTGATCTTCATCTGACATGATCTCTCCCATGGCTTTGAAGACTCTAAGCAAACAGAGGGACAGAGTAGAGAAAAGGTCAATGTCACAAAGTCACCTTATAGTTCAACACTCTGGAGTTGGACCATGCTCTCTGAACTTCACACCTGCCTCTGAAAGGCAGCACAACAGAGCAGACAGAACACAAAACCCATCAGGACCATGTATGCTGAACCAGCTCTCTGGTATATCTGTTTTACTTCTTACTACTTCTCATTAGAATGAAGACAATAACAGAATTCAATTTCTAGGGTTCTTGAGGGGAAGAAATAAGAATGCTCACAAAAAAAATGCCTAGCAGGGTGCCTGGCACATAATGGCAAGCAATTAATGATAGCTACTAATCTGCACTGAAACACTACATAAATATACAGATAAGCTAACAGGCATGCAAAGCTGGAAATGAGAACAGGAGAACACTGGAGGAATCTGTCTTAGGAGCCAAGGATATGGAGGGCAGAGTGCTGGCTTCTTCTGCATGGAATACAATGTGTGATTCCTTACACAAGCAGCTACAGCCCAGCCTGGAATAGAGGTAAAGGAGGAAAAGAGGGGCAGTGGACTAGACAAAGCCAATGTGCAGGGGAGGCCTGATGAGCACTGTGAATTGACTGCAGATGCTATAGGAGCTAAGGGGAAGCAGAGAACACGAGGGGGGTGTAGAGACTGGGGGAGGGCTTCGTGGAGGTGAGGCCCAGGTGGCCCAGGGGCAAGAGGGCACTCACTGCCTGTGGCCAGAGTAGCCTGGCTGAAGGGTAAGGCCCGTGCCGGGAGCTGGAGGAAGGAAAGGCTGGGAAGGGAAGTGTGTGCATTATAGGGCAGGACACCTGCCAACTCCGAGGACAGGTCAGAGTTGCCATTTCTGAAGGTCACCATGCTAACCACAGGGAAGACCACAAGGGCAGGGCAAGAAGACCACGSAGGCACCTGTCTTCACAATCCAAACCAGTTGGAAATGGTGGACCTCAGGTTCTACTGGGAGACATGGGAGGGAAGGAGCTGTAGGAGACAGACACAGAGCAGCAGAGCCCAACTTGCTGGCCAATGGAGATGGTCAAACAGAGGGGTATTAAACAAGATGATACTGTGCACATACAAGACAGTGCTAACAGCAAAACCACTAAGCGACAGAGGGCTGCTAGGGAGGATGAGGGTGAGCACACCTCCCAGAGCCTGGCCTCTAAGAGGTAGCCTGCACTGTGGGACACACGGAGGGAGGGAGGGAGGGAGGGAGGGGGCACATCCTTCTAGAAGTGTGAAGCACGCATGCTTTGTGGAGGGAACACAAGCCATGCATGCAGACTGGCCACGTGTGTCTTTGGGGACAGAACTTGATCTACTGACTAGACTGGGGGGTCCCTGTTGGCAGGCCTCATTTCATATTCCAAGAGGACACTGGTTCAAACTGAATTGATCTCCTGGCTGGGGGAAGATCCTGAAATGTTTACAGCTTTATGTAAAGAAAAGCCAGGAAGAAACCCTCCCCTCCCCTCACTGTCGTCCATTAGTGTGATTAATAATAAATATCCCTGGACACTTGGTGCTGGCAAGACGCCTGGTCACTGCTGCTCATTACCCATCCGCCATCCCCAGCTTCCAGGCGGCCCATTAGGTGCTGTGGTGAGAGGAGTCATAAAATGTACCCCCTGCCCCCAGTGTGCCTGTCACAGCCTGGGACTGAGGCCTTGCATTTAGGCTGGTAGAAAGTGGAGTTTAGATCCACAGAACTCCAGATTCTTATCCCATTATCAACAAACTACCATGATTTTAAGGTACACCAATCCTCAATCTCTAGATATCTTATCTGTAAAATGTATTATCCTTAAATGAAATTGCCTATTTAAGAAAAAAAAAAAAGCATGATACCTGATAATTAACTATCCATGGCATGTTTATATTTTTACCTCTGGGAGGAAAAAAAACCACCAGAGGTCTGTATTCACACACTAACAGGGATTTCTGGCCCTAGCCAATGTGCAGCATACCTAGGCATAACCCCTCTATTTCCCACTCTGTAAATAGGCGAATCAATCTAAATTCATTGATTATCTCAGAAAGGTAGGATCTATGCACAAAGAATTGTACCCAAGTGACCCATTGCTACCAGTGGCATGTGTCACATCCCTCTGATATGCTTGGGCTGGGAGAAGATCTCTGTGGTTCAGACAATCCTAAGTGCTCTGTAGGCACTTAGGATTGGAAAGGATCTTGAAGGCCATCTTATTCACACCTCTCCATGCTCTTTTCACTCCCTCCCAAGAACACACACACATCCTATATTCCTTCTATACTTTGAAGCTTTAGGTTGATTTTTTTTTCACTTTGAAATGCTCAATGACATTCTAGCCCGACTTCTCTAGAAACAGCTAATTTGATTCCCACTTTCTTATTCATGTCTCTTGTAGTCCAGAGCTCACACATCTGGAAATGTGGCTTAGTCCCATCTCCTAGAGCTCTTGCCTTGGCTAAACTTGTCTGTAAAGCAGCAGCATCCTACCCTCCCACTTCCAGACTCACTGCTCTCATCTGGTACTGGAAGGGATATAGGGTTAGAGATCAACAAAAAAGCCTTCCAATTTTGCCAGTCTAATACTGAGAGGTCCTGAGCCTTCCAGGGCCATACCCTCTTACCAGATGGATTTAAGACTTACACCTGAAGGAGTTGAGGGCTTGCCCAGCAAGGTGAGCCCAAGCAGGCCTGGATCACCTGGGGCCAGTCAAGGTTGACGTGGCAATTGAACAGCCTCCAGCTCTTTCTTGCTTCCCACTGGGCTGCAGAAAACCGCCGAGCATTCCGTCCTGAAAGGAAACAAAGAGGCTTATGAGAAAGAACCATGTGGGTCCTTCACCCAGTCTTCAACTTCAAAAGGGATTAGACTGCATCTTCCCAAATTTCCACCCTGTAATTTCTAACTACACAAAGCATCCAGAGTGTAGTTAATTAATGGCATTTCTTAATGCCATTAATCCATGGCATTAAGAAAAAGGAAAAGGGAGATTTTTCTTTTAATTCCTGCAGCACTCTTTGGCAACTCTAAACAAGGCAGTTAAAGGCAGAGCTGAGGACACTGGCAGATGCTTTTGCTTGGGATGCTTCTGCTTGGGATGCCTGGGCCTTGGGGCAAGGGCTAGTTTTCCTCACCAGTCTTGGTGTTGGCCACAATCAGTTCAACGGTCCATCTAAGGATGTAGGTAGGCCGGATTCCAGTGCTCCCCAGGGTAGACAATTCTGAGAACATTCTCTCTAGCAGGGCCTGTGTGAAGGTCTGGGAGTGCAGACCCCTGAGCAGGGGCTGCCAGAACTGAGAGAAGGGCTTTGGCACCAGCACTTCATTCACGTCGACGTTTTCTGATTTGTGAGGGATACCCGTTGATGGATGGATGGGAAGGGCAATGGGACCAATATCAAGAGAATGAGCACCAAAGCAAGCCAGCAAGAGGGGTGGGCAGAAGAAAAAAATTGCACACCAAAGAGAATGAACAGACACACCCAAGTTCCAACAACAAGAATTGCCATTGCAGAACAAGGGGGAAGGAAAGCAGAAGAGCAGGGAAAGAGAAACCAGTTAGTATCTGGCAAACAACAACTGATACAAAACCAAGTAAGTATAAAAGAAAGAACTCTTTCTGACTTCAGCTTCGTCAATAACTCACTGTGTGAATTTGGTTCAGTAACTTCCCCTTTCTGGACCTCAGTCTGACCATCTGTAACATGAGGATGTTGGACTAGATGACCTCTCAAGGCCCCTCCAATGCTGCTGTTCTAGCTCTCTAGCTAGTGGCTAAATCATATTTGACAGGGCACAACAACAGTGTTAAGAAACCCCACCCTACCCATTCCAACCCACCTTAACGGATTCAACGCCACCTAAAAAAGTCCCATGACACATCAGCAGGACTACCTATTCTGTGCAGCCAAAAGGGCTGACATTTCAGCCCCACCCCACCCCACACTCCAGCCCACTTCTGGAGTTCCCACACAAGAAACACAAAACCCTAGGGTTTCAGTGAACACCCAGGACCCTACCTTCATACTCTATCTGCAAAGCTGCCAACTGCTCAAAAGTGGGAATGAGGAAGCCATCATCTAGAAAAGCATCCAGCACAGCATCCCTAAGGTAAATAAACAGTAGTTTAGAGGCATGGTTGCACATGCCTATAGTCCCAGCTACTCGGGACACTCAGAGACTGAGGCAAGAGCATCATTAAATTCAGAACCACCCTGGGTAATATAGAAAAAAGGAGTTTCAAAAGAAAAAAAAAGGTGACTTTTCCAAATAGGCTGCAATGATTCACTGGTTGTTAAAAGTTGAAATGGGCCAGGCGGTGGTGGTGCACGCCTTTAATCCCAGCACTTGGGAGGCAGAGGCAGGCGGATTTCTGAGTTCGAGGC
>BDUI01003513.1:92868-108251 GCA_002335545.1 Apodemus speciosus
GAAGCTGGAAAGAACCCAGATGTCCCTCAATGGAGGAATGGATACAGAAAATGTTGTTCATTTATACAATGGAATACTATTCGTCAATCAAAAACAAGGACATGATGAATTTTGCAAGCAAATGGATGAAACTAGAAAATATTAACCTGAGTAAAGTAACCCACCCAAAAGGACATGCATGATGTGTACTCATTGATAAGTGGCTATTAGTCACAAAGGACAGGATACATCCCACAGACCCAAAGAGCCAAACAAGGAAAAAGGCACAAGTGAAGATGTTTCAGTATCACTTAGAAGGGGGAATAAAAAAGTCATAGGAGGCAGAGGGAGGAAGGGAACTGGGTGGGAGAGGGGATACACAGGGGAACAGGAGGGTCAGGATCAGGTATGAGGAAACACAGGCAAGAGGTTCAGAGGGTTAGGAAAATGTATGGAAATCTGCTGCTGGCAGGGGTGGGGTGAGGGGGAAGTGAAACTCTAGGAAGTCCCAGAGACCTGGTATAGGAGGAGGCTCCCAGGAGTCAATGCGGGTGACCTCAGCCTAGATGCCTAACAGTGGTGGCAGCATGGAACCTGAAGAGGCCACCTCCTATAATCAGGCAGGAGCCCCAGTGAGAGATAAGGACACAAACCCATCTTTCTGCTCCAAATTTGCCCCATCTAAAAGAAATGCGGGAACAAAGATGGAGCAGAGACTGAGGGAATGGCCAGCCAATAACTGGCCCAACTCGAGATCCATCCCATGGGCAAGCACTAATCCTTGACACTATTGATACTCTGTTATGCTTGCAGACAGGAGCCTGGTATAACTCTCCCCTGAGAGGCTCCACCTGGCAGCTGACTGAGACCCAAAACCAAACATTGGACAGAGGTCAGGAACTCTTATGGAAGAGTTTGGGGGGGGAAGGATTGACGGCCCTGCAGGGGGTGGGTAAGAACCCCACAGGAAGACCAACAGTCAGCTAACTTGGACCCCTGGGAGCTCTCAGAGAATGAGCCACCAACCAAAGAACACACAGGGGCTGAACATAGGCCCCTGCACATATACAGCAGATGTGAAGCTCAGTCTCTGTGTGGTTACCCCAGCAACTGGAGTGGAGGCTGTTTCTAAAGCTGCTGCCTTGTGCGGCCTCAGAGGAGGAGGATGCACCTAACCTCGCAGACTTGTTGCACCAGAATAGATGTATACCCCCGGGGGGGGGGGCGTCCCACCCTCTCAGAAGAGAAGGGAAGAGAGGATGTAGGGAGGGACTGTGTGAGGGAGAATCAGGAGGGAGGGGACAGCAATTGGGATTTAATAAATAAATAAATAGCCTCTCAGTGATCACAGATACATTCACAGGAACATGAAATTAGAAGTCAGGAAAACATGAGTACAAAACTCACTTTTAAATGTTCAAGGCTGGAACCACTTCTAAGTTTTAGTTTCTTTTACCCTCTAGGTGTTTGGGCCAGCTTTGGATTCATTTTTCGCTGCAAGCTAAATAATTAAAAGACAGGAAAAACTCTCAAGCACGACTGATAGCAGCAGGGGAAAAAAATCTCAGACACAACAGCAGGCAGAACAGATGGGAAATACTTTTATTAAAGGTGAAGATGTACACAGGCACAGCAAGGGACACAGAGACAAAGACCTCCTGCAAAGCAGAGGGGACACCCAGGAAGCCAAAGCTCTGTCTCTCCTCTCATGCTGGGGCATTTAAGTGTATTTGTTGGGCTGGAATCATGGTCTTCTCCTAATTTTGGGTTAGTCCTTGTCAGGCCTTAAACACCTCAGACAGGTCTCAGGGCACAAGGACCAGGAAGAACCCAGAAGAAAGTTTGCCACATTTTCTAAATCTGTGATTCCTTTGTCTATCTGTACCAGGGCCTTCCTCTGTACAAAATGGTGACTCTTTAAGTGGTTTCTTAGGAAATGAGAAACTTTGAACCTATGGATGTAGCTTGGTAGGCAGTGTGCTTTCCTAACATGCATGACATCAAACCAGCTGTGTGGTGCACTTCCTGTAATCTCAGCATCCAAGAGGATCAGAAGCTTAGTGTTATCATCTTCTATATACAGAGTTCACAGTTCGAAATACATGAAACCCTGTCTCAAAAAATAAAATTAAATAAAACGAAAACACAATTTTTAATTTTAATTTAGAAGGGATTCATTTATTTAGTGGCCCATACTTAAAATCAGGCACCAAGATGCAATGTCAAGTGACACCTAGAAACAAATTTGCTTTCACAATTTTTTCCCTGTTTCTCTACCTCTTCCTTTATTCCGTTCAAGAAATAAATATCAGCTCCACCTTTGAATATCAGTGTTGTAGATTTAATCCATCCATACAGCTATAACAAAATATCACATATGGATCAGGTAATTTTATAGGCAAGGGACATTTCTTTTTCTCAGTTTGAAGGGTTACATTGGGACAGTATCAAGAGGATTGGTTTCTTCCAAAGTCTGTTTATGGCTTCAATATGGTCTTTTTTTGTGTTAGTCTGTCTGCCTGTTTCTTTTCCAATCCCCCCCTTTAAATAGGCCACTAACCTGCTCAATTGGATTATGGCATACAGGAATGGCCACACTTTAACTTAATCACAGTGTCTCCAAATAGAGTCACACTTTGGGGTACTAGGGATTAGAATTTAAACATTTTTTTAGTGGACATACAAGTCATCCCTTAATGTTGACTGTACAATCTTGACTAGGTCACTTCTGAACCCATTTTTCCTGGAGTAAATGGAAATAAAGTTAATTTTTATGTAAAATATTTTAATTTTTTCATACAAGATATTTTGTTTTTTTTATTTATTGAAAAGGGAGGTAAAAACACTTTATGATAAAATTAAAGATTACATGGAAAATATTTCAGATAAACACATTAAAATTGACACCCTCACAGTGACACACTTCCTCCAACAAGGCCATACCTACTCCAGTGAAGCCATACTTCCTAACAGTACCATACCCCATGAGCCAAGCATCCAAACCACCATAGGATGATATTGATATCTCATTTAGGTTAAGAAGCGTTAGTGATAGTGTCAAGAGAAAGTCACTATTCTACACAACCAGAACAGAAATTAGGCAATTAGACAATGTCTATAAAAAAAATTATATGGGTTTGAATGCTCAATCATAAGCAGAACATCAAAATCTGATAGCTGAAAATTGAAATCTTACTTTAATTTCTTTCACTATGGGTGAAACTAAGTATTTTTATTAGTCCGTAACACTGCCATCCATCACTTCCTCCCTTTTCTTTTTAAACAATTTTTATTGGAGACATTTTAGGTTAACAACAAAATGGAAATGTATAAAACTATGACACACATCTCCTGCCTCACATATACATAGCCTTAATTGTCAACACACACACACACACACACACACACACACACACACACACATATTTTGCTACTGTTGGTGAACCTACATTTTAAAATAGTTATCACTCAAGGTCTGTAATTTACCTTTGACTAAACATTTGGTATTTATTGTATATTGCATGGTTTTGGATAGATGTATATTAACAAACATACTTCGTGATATGTTAATACCATACAGAGTAGTTTACCTGACCTAAACATCCTGTGTTCTACCTCTTTTCCCTATAGCCCCTTGTAACCAGTGATTTGCTTTCTAATTGGTTTTTAAAAAATTTTGTTCAAATATATATTAGAACTATATGTATGTACATATATATATTTGTGTAAAGTGATGAATTTCATCATACATTCAAGTATGTCATATATATTTTGACTTTATTCAATTCCCATTACCTTGTTGTTCTTGAAGTAGAATAAAGTATAAAAGACAAATTATCAGATACTGATTTATTTAGTGGTTTACTTAAAGCACTACTTGTACTGCATATTTGCCAAGCATGACTTCACTTCGCTACCTGGAACAGAATGACCTGTTGCTTGTAACAGTCTGCTAGCTGCTACATACTCTTCTGTAAAATCTTGCTTGCTTGCCTACCCCAAATTATGGTTCTAGAGTATAAAATGAGAATACAAATTGGAACCCGTACCAAAGCCTTTCAGGAGCTATCCTGGCTTTGGTCCACCAGTGTCTCTTTCTCTTTTATTGGTGTCAGAGTGCTTATTGTAGCAAGATTCTTGTGACATCCTGTCTCCTTTCCTCCTCCTATTAGTTCCCTTCTTCCGCCCTTAGCGCTATAAAATATACACACATACACACATGTAGGGTTATGGGTTCTGCCACAAGGCTCGGCTGGTCAGGGAGACAGGATATAGGAAGTTGACCAGGCTTACTCCACACTGTCACCAGGCGGGTGTTGGGCTGTAGGGCAGCCCTGGGACACTGCTCCAGGGTGGGGAAGCACAGTCTGAGGTAAGGGACAGCCAGAACTCGTTTGGAGGTCCCCAGGCCTTCAAGGAGGCCCCGGGGCCATCTGGTTCTTGGGCTCTTGGACACCCAGGTGCCACTGAAGAGCTGAGAACAGAGTAGGGGCCCCCAAAGGCTGGATCTAACCCGGGGCAGGCGGGCACGTGGTGGAAAGGGTTGAGCTCTGACTGGTCCAACGGTGGAGAGTCCTTGGCTTGGTGGCAGTTGGCTTGGGCTTGGTGGTGGCTGTGACTGGGAGTGCAAAGAGGCCTTCTATGGGAGATTAGATGGCTGCTAGCCAGGCGAAGGCCTTCTCCATGGCTCCCCAAGGCGGATCCTGATGAAAAGAGGCAGTCCATGGTTTGAAGGCATTTAGTGTCATGGTGGAAAGTAGATTAATAAAACCATACATAAGCCACTTCTCAGGGTGGGCCTGGGGTTAAAAACCTTTTTCAGGGAGGAGTGTCTAGGAAGGAAATCTTATTGGTTAAGCCCTCCAGGATTTTAGGTACCTCATTAAAATGGAGATCTATCTTGAGCCTATGCAACCACAGGTCATGTCTTCTACACATGGACTTGGGGCATTACCCTTACTGTGACTGATGGCCACAAATCTTTGGGGGTGAGGGTTGTGGCTAGTGACAGGGGCTTGGTACCCAGGAATCAGGTGAAACTCCTACCCTTTAAGTCCCTTTATTATGCTTTATTCATGATATAATTACCTGAATTATTTTCTTTAATACATTAAGAATCACATAAAAAGTTTTAAGTACTTTTTTTTCTAACTGTCAAAGAGAATTAAGAAAACTCAACAAGTGAAAGTAAATCTTTTACATGTTAGGGTCCAGGAGTTGCTTCACAAATCACACAAACACTGATCTCAGTCAGACAGGGAGAGTTTATTGAGCATCTGCCCCAGGACTGATCAACTTAGGAGCTGAACTGAGATGCTGAGTCAAGATCCTATAAGTCAGAGATCCATAAATATCTGTGCCAAGTTATTTAACCAATCAGGATTTAGGGATAAGGGATTTACTTAGTAATATATCTTTGTTGTACACTTATGACATTCCCATTGGTTGGGGTATTCAACTGTGGCAGAGGATTTACCTTATCTAATATTCATGTCTTAATTTGCCAATCATGATGTCAGTTACCCATGTATGTGTCTCTTTCTGGTAAGTATGATGTTAGTTTCCAGAGAGATCTTGAGAACTTAAACTTTGCTTGACCCCTACTCAAAATGGAAGTCTTATTTCAAATAGCTTCTTATATTGGCACAGATGTTTCTCTTACATTGGGGCCTATCCCAGGGGCAGCTTATAAATGCAAAAACCATAGCTTATACTTAGGTGCAGGAAGTGCTGCCTGGCAGTTGGTTAGGGGCCAAGCTTATTGTGGCTAAATATACAAACAGTTTAAACTGACTTCTATTGTGATTGGTTTCCAAGAGTACAGAACATAACAGAATATGTAATCAAATTGGGCATGAAAAAGTTTCCTAGTAACATTAGAAATAACATGAGAAAGTTTCCTTATCCAAAATCTTACTAACATCACAAAATGGCAGGCTAGACAGATAACAGTTTCCTAGGCCTTAACAATAACAAAAGGTCTTTTTAAACCCTACAATAGAGGTACTTGCACATTCATGTTTGTTACTTTTCTATTTATAACAACAAGTAAATGGAATCAGCAGCCTACATGCCCATCAACTGATTGATTATTAAAATGTGATATATATATATATATATATAATATATAATGGAATTTTATTAAACTGTGAAGGAATAAATTATGAAATTATCAGTAAAAGAATGGAACTGGAAAAACTTATCATAACTGAAGTAACTCAAGATTAAAAAAAACTCCACATATTATATCTCCGGTGAGGACCCTGGATGTTAATTTTTATATGTGTGCATTTAGGTGAGAGTGTGTTTAGGGCCATAAAACTAGAAAGAGAGCCATGAAAGTAGAGGTACAGAGACTTTAAGGCGAGGGGAGTAGTAGGACATGTGTTATGAAAAAGGACAGGAAAAAAGCAGAGAGGTGTAAGTGGAGAAGTAGAAGATAAGTAGAGGAAGGAGTGAGAGAGAGGACCAATCAAAACTAATGACATACAAAAAAGGCCCAAGGGAAACTTGATCACAGGAAATCAAACAATAAAGTCAAGGACTGGAGAGATGCCTTCATGGTTAAGAGAACTTACTGCTCTTCCAGAAAAACTGACTTTTGTTCCCACTACTCACATGCCAGCTCAAAAACATCCAAAAATCCATTTTCTGGCGATCTGACATCCTTTTCTGGCCTTGGAGAGCAGCAAACATACTAGTTTTTTTTTTTTAATTGTTGTTATTTTATTGCTTGGTGGTGATAGTTGCTGTCAACCTGAACCATTTCCAGAAAGGCGGTCCTGGGTGCTCCCCAAGTTGCCCAAGTGACAAAGTGAGACCATGAAGGAAGAGATGGAGATGAAGCAGACATAGAAACAAAGCAAATGCTGAGGGTGAAGTGGGTAGGAACACCCCTTTTATTAAGTTTTCTCTTTGACAATCTCATACATGCATTTAATGCATCTGGTTACTCTCTCCCTACATTGTTCTTATGTCTATCATATTCCTATGAAACAACCCACTCACTCTCTTTTTTTAAAAAGATCTATTTATTTTATGTATGTGAGTACACTATAGCTATCTTCAGACACACCAGAAGAGGGCATCGGATCCCATTACAGATGGTTGTGAGCCACCATGTCATTGCTGGGATTTGAACTCAGGACCTCTTAACCACTAAGCCATCTTTCCAGCCTGAACTCACTCTCTTACTAGTCCTTTTTCCACCTTCTTGAGTTTAGGGTTTGGTTTTGTGACCTGTTTAGTTTTACCAGGGTCATTTGCGTGACCACTGGATTCAGTGTATCCCTTGGAGCCATGGGAAGACAATCAAGCGATGACTTCCCCTTTCCATGAATCTATTAGTAATAAATAATACAGTAGTGAGGATTGGACCCTCTAAGCTATTCTTCTATTAATGCCTGACTTTTGATGTGTCTATTCTTCTGCAGACATAATATACTAGCAGCTACTGAGTCTTGTGCAGAAGGTGGCATTCATGATATTTCTCCCTATTTTCTAGCTCTTACATTTTTTTGTCCCATCTTTCACAATGTTCCCTGACCCTTAGAGGAGATGATATAAATGTCTTTGTTAGGGCTGAGCACTCATTCATCTCTTATTGTTAGAACCTTATGCAGCCACGAGTCTCTGCTTTCACCACTACTCACCGGAAAGAGGGTTTTTTGTTTGTTTGTTTGTTCATTTTGTTTTTTGGATTAAGGCCAAGGGTACCATTTATTTATGGGTATAATTACAAACATTTAAAAGGTGGATTTCAGAGACCAGATCTCAGGTTCAGATTCCATCTTAGAGAACCTGACCTAATGTTGAACTAGAAGTTTCTCCCCAACAAGCCTGCATCTAGCACCAGTTTCTAGGTTACAAGCCTGCCCCTGATACTTCACTTCCTAACTACCACCAATCAGGAGGAAAGCAGAAGTTAAGTTTATGGTTTGGCTCCCAGCACCAGGTAATTATTTTAAAGGGCAGATCTCATAATAGCTCCTCTATCAGATGTGTGCCAGGCTAGAAACCCCCTTGCTTGTTTGCTTACCTCTATAAATGCTTGCCTGAAACTGGGCTTGGGGCTTCACCTTTCTGTCTTGCTGTGTCAGGTTTGGCAGTGAGCCTCAGTTCGACCTTGAATAAAATGACTCTAGTGTGATTGCACCGGAATTGACTCCTTGATAGTCTTTTGGGACTCATGAACAGGCACAGCAGTTTGATGTTTTGTCAATTTAGAAAAACCACAGTATCCACTTGCCCTGGAGCCTATATCTTCCCCTGTGTGTGGAGCAGATGAAGTCCTAAATAAATGTGCATTTTTGACATGAGCACAGCCTTGTCACAAACGCCAACACCCACCTGTGGTCAGGCTCAGGGGAATGGTAAGGGCTTCCTTGGTCTGAGTACAGATGTTAACAGATTGTGCAGAAAATATCAACTGCAGCTTCTTTCCCCCCAGGAGACTGTATCCCAAGACTTCTTCCCTAAAGAAAACTCCTATCAAGAATAACTAACCCACCTCCTCGATAACCTATATATAATAAATGGACGGAGTTTTCAGGCGGCTGGTGCGTCTCCATCAGCCGTGGACCACTCTTTTGTATATGGGTCTGCCAGGTTTTGGGTTTTTCTTTCTTTCTTTTTTTTTTTTCCAATTCCTCATCACCCATGTCAGGTTCTTCCCAATGTTATACAGGTCATGGTACACTGCCATGAGTTTCTGAATAGGTTTATAATACCAGGTATGGATTCATTTCTGTGGATTGGCCTCAAATCCAAGAAGACAGTGCCCCAAAGCAATCATGCTACTATTGCACTAGTTGGTAAATCATGCCTGGCTGATAAGCTAGTATCTGAGTAAGGCTATTGATCCATTTTCTCCTCTAAAACCCTTTATAGCACCTTCCAAGAACATGACAACCATCTGTCAGAAAAGAAGCTTCCAGCTTAGTTCCTACTTGCATTCTACGTGAAATACAATCTAAGTATGCATTGTGTTCAACAATGGGGTCGTATCATCTAGTTCTGGTGGGCAATCAAGAAGACAAAAAAGAGCTTACATTGTTTGGAGAACTCTATTCTCACTGGCCAACAACTCATAAATTCATATCCCTACACTTAACATATATTTTTTGTAAAACTACAGTATTTTTTTAAATCAGGATATTGGGGTTCTCATTTCTTGAAATGGGGAGGCGGACCTGAAGGTCCACAATATATGTCCCCAGTTCCTGGTACTATACTGGAAAAAAAGATGAAACCCCAAGAACTACCCAAAAGAGATATTGCTATTAGCAATTGTTTCAGGGTTCTCCTTGGCTCTCAGAGGAAGTTAGCTTGAGTTCTAGTCTAATATTTTGAGGTGAAATCTGTAACCATGAGATTCTTTCTAGAAAAGACCAGGCCCTGGCTACATCCTCAAAAGATCTTTGAAGAAGTCCTCTGGTTACTTGTAATATTTTTTTATTGTTTGTTTGCTTTTTTGTTTTTGTTTTGTTTTGGTTTTTGGGTTTTTTGTTTGTTTGTTTGTTTTGGTTTTGGTTTTTTTCAAGACAGGGTTTCTCTGTGTAGCCCTGGCTGTCCTGGAACTCACTCTGTAGACCAGGCTGGCCTCGAACTCAGAAATCTGCCTGCCTCTGCCTCCCAAGTGCTGGGATTAAAGGTGTGCGCCACCACAGGCCAGCTGCTTTTTATTTTTTTAATTGCATATTTTCTTTATTTACATTTTAAATGTTATCCCCTTTCCCGGTCGTCGCCCCGCCCTATCGAAACTCCCTATCCCATCCTCCCTCCCCCTGCTTCTATGAAGGTGTTCCTCCACCCACCCCCACCTCCCCGCCCTCACTTCCCTACACTGGGTCATCTATCAAGCCTTCATAGGACCAAGAACCTCTCCTCCCATTGATGCCTGACAAGGCAATTCTCTGCTACATATGCAGCTGGAGCCATGTGTACTCCTTGGTTGGTGGCTTCCGTGGCAGCTTCAATGTTACAGCTTCTTGTTCCAATGTCTGGTATCCACACATCATATTCCAAGCTCCTCCAAAGGGATGGCATAACTTATCTAGCTCTGCCCTCTGTAGCACTCTAAGCTCAGGATGATCCACTCCATTGCCACTGCTGTTCTTGGTGGTCATCTCATGGTCCTGGCATCTCCAATACACCGGGGTCTTCCACTGCAACTAGGCTTCACTAATAGCCTCTCATAGGCTCTCTTCATGGGGACAAGCCTCAATTCCTTTGCATGACCCCTTCAGTCCTGGGCCATCAACTGCAACTGAGGCTGCATCTTTACCCATGGCCTTCCATGGCCTCTCACACTGCCAAGCCTCAGTTATTCTCATGACACCTTCATGCCTTCAAAACCAGTACCACCTGGGTGACTCTTACACATTACCAAGTACAGCTGCAGCACGAGGTACCACCTTGCCTATCTCTGTGCGTCTTTGTGCTCTCAGAAAACACTTCCCAGAAGATTTCACCTCAGTGATGCTGGTCTCTTTTTAATCACCACTAATTTCATAGCTCCAGCTAACCAGCATCAATTGTCACAGTAGTCCCTTCTATTATTCACTAAAGCCAGAGTCGTGTGGCTGAAGCTGTCAAATTCTGCTGCTTGCAGGAACTGGAAACTGCCCCCCTTGTTCTATCACTTTATCAGTAGCATCCTCATTAACAATATCTTCACTGCCTAATCGTGGCAGTCCTGGATCTTGCCCTGTAGCTTGACATTGAACTCAGAGATCTGCATGCCTGTCTCCTGGGATTAAAGGTGTACCACCATGCCTGGATTTAAGCTTTTCTTCACCTAGAACTTGCTCTGTCTTAGGATGGCCAGAACTGTATATAAGATCCTATCCAGAAGTAATAAAGGTGTGTGAGAATTACTCTGTAGTCTGAGAGCATCTGCCGCACAAAAGCTGTAACAGTAGAAGCTCACCTGCCCTCTGCTTGCTAACCAGCTCCATGCTGGCTCAGCTTGGCTCAGCTATGCTCAGTGCAACCAGTGCAGCATCTCAGAGCAACAGTGGCTGCCCAGGCAGCAGCACCGGAGCAGCGGTGGTGGCACTTCCCCTCCCTGCATGTGCCATTTCCCCTTTGCTTGAACCCTCCTGCTGGGCCAGGCCAGAGGTCTCCACAGGTAGCCTCTGGTACACAGACAGCCTCTGGTCACATCAGTTAGGCAGTAAAGAAAGGGGAAAGGAAGAATAAGATTTCTAATTTTTAATTCTTATCCTACAGTAGCACCTATGAATTCCCAAATATTATCTGAATAAATTTGCCATCCTTAGAAAGGTAACTTTAGTCTCTTAAGTTTAGTTTAGTTTTAGTAGAGATTGCCAGATCTTCTACTTTAATTCTAAGTTAACTGGGTCCAGCCTAGGGAGGAATTGTTTTATTTTTTAACCTCCTAATGGGGATACTTGGGAATGAGTGTACAGGCCACTGACAAGTAGTACTGCTTGGGGACCAAAATGAACAGGAGACTCAATTATGATTTGAAAGGTGTTAGGAGATGATCAATACCAGGAGCTGGTCTTTTATACCAGGTAGTAGGGGAAATCAAGTAGTAAGAGAAATGGTGTGGCCTCCAATAAACATATGAATGGTAATTTCAGGGATGAGGAAGCATTTAGAGGTTGTGGAAAATTCCAGTCTTGTGTGCATTAGTTTTGCCCTTTGTAAACACTGTCCCTTCTAGATGGTTGAATATATCCACATTCTTTCGAAACCTTCTCACTCTGGTCACCTCATGTTCTTGATGACACTGTTAGCATCCCAGAGCTGTCTCTGTAAGTCACATGCCTGCTTTCACAGGCAGTTTATCTTGGCTACTAGAAGCTGTGGCCTGAGGACTCACTGCTTTTCTCCGCAAACCAGCTCTGTGATATCTTTGATTCCTGCCTCTGTCTGCCTGTTCTTGCTGCTTTCACCCCCCTTGGAGAAAAGAGTACTTCAATTGATAGACTTGGGTGGTGAAAACGGGTGTATGTATATGGGGAGAGTTGAATTGGAGGTCTTCAACCTTGATTGGGATCTTGTAAGGTTTTTGTAAGTTTCCTTCACTGGAACCCCACACCAGTGCTTGGGTTTATAATGTGACCTAGACTGTATAGTTTTCTACTTAGGAGGGTTGGTTTGTTGATTTCTCTGAAGAATATAGGATAACCCAAAGAATTTTTGGACAGGGTCCTGTTTCTCTTGCAACACAGTAATTTGTTTTTTGTTTTGTTTTTTGACAGGGTTTCTCCTGGCTGTCCTGGAACTCACTCTGTAGAGCAGGCTGGCCTCGAACTCAGAAAGCCACCTGCCTCTGCCTCCCAAGGCAACACAGTAATTTGACCTGTCTGCTTTGATGCTCACCCCCCACCCCCCTTGTAGTTCCAAAGACGGCAAACTTCCCTGTTGTGGGAAGCCAGGGTATCTGCAGACAAATGATACCTCGGTCTTAATGTGCAAGCCTTAGGCTTGTATAAAGGAGCATTGGTGTAGTGTGCAGCAGCAGTGGGCATAGCAAAGCACTTATCCAGTGGACTTGATTGGCTAATAGCTGGGACGTGGGCTTTTAAAGAGATACCCATGATTTAAAGGGTTTTTTTAAAAAATACTATTGGTGAGACAATGAAAGGTAGTTTTCCCTCTTCATGTCTGTTTCCCTTACAAATAGTTGGATCCAAAGAAAGCAGATTTTCCCACTCTACTACTTTGTTCCTCTGTTAAAATAAAAACAAGATGGGCTGGTGAGGTGGCTCAGCAGTTAAGAGTACTGGCTGCTCTTCCAGAGGTCCTGAGTTCAATTCCCAGCAACCACATGGTGGCTCACAACCATCTATAGGGGAATCTGATGCCCTCTGCAGGCAGGCGGATGTACATGCAGCAGAGCACTCATACATTAAATAAAGTTTAAAAATAAATAAATAAATAAATAAATAACAAGAGTTGACTTATGTCCCACTCTCAAATACATGTGAAATTTGTATAAACATCCCCACTTATAAAAATGATCTGTAATCTGTAGACATTATTTGAAAGATATTTTGAGATGTAAAATCTAATCCTTTGGGTTGAGGGTTTATTTTTTTCCCCTCCAAATAAATTGCAGTCTCTAAAGTTGAAAAAAAACCCACTAATTTTCAAAAAGAAAGGGAAGAACAATATTTCTTGCTTTCCTTTTCTTTAGAAACAACACTATCAGATGGTGTCTTCTGAGAGGACTGGCAGGGAACAATGGTACTGTACTCTGAAGTGGAAACTTAAGGGATCTTTAGAAAGTCAGTCGTGTTGGATGGTGTTTCGCTGGGGCAAACACATGAAGGACTGTTATCCTGAAGTGGACACAGGTGAAAGGCTAAAGGCAGACTCATGAAGGAATATTTCACTGAAGCAGACAGAGGAGAGATGATGTTCTGCTAAAGCAAACATGTGAAAGGAAACATGATGAGAAATTCTTTGCTAATGACACACACACATGTATTCCTCTGCCTTAGATTGCATAGTTGAGCTGCATTTGCCGGGACTCCACAGAGAAAAACTGAACCCAAAAGCTTCTGGAGGTGTGCTGCAGCTTCTTACTGCTTCCTTAGACTCAGGCTGATTGGCAGAGTGATGTCAGCTGAGACAGATGCACATGCTGAGGCAAGACCCGTGGAGGACACGGGATTTTTGGAGGGTGTATAAAAAGGAATCCATGGAAAGTGGTGGAGGAAGGCTTTGGCTTGCTTGTAGAGCTAGCTGTGCAATGCTTGCTGGTCTCCCATCTTGCTGACCTTCAAAGATTCCTGAAGGCTTTATCAAGCAACCTTGCTGATATTGCTCCCTCCTCTTTGTTCCTCCTTCTGTACTGAACTCCCTCTTCACTATCCATTTGGAACCTCCCTAGTTTTCCATTTCCTGCCTCACAGCACCTATATCCCAATATTCCCCTCCCAACTCTTCCCCACCAATGGTCCTTTTGTACTGTCTTGGTTTCTGTGGTTACTTCATGTTTTATACCCACATCTGAAGATTTTGAGCTATGAGCCACAGATGAGAGAGGACTTGCAATGTTTGTCTTTCTGGATCTGTGTTACTTCATTCAATATAATCTTTTCTAGATCTATCCATTTACCTTAAAATTTCATGATTCCTTTAAAAAATCAGGTGAATAATATTCTATAGTGTATAATGTAGCACACTTTCATTGTCCACTCATTTATTAGAGAGCATTTAGGTTGCTCCATTTCCTGGCTATTGTGAATAGGGCGACAATGAACACTGTTGACCAACTATCTGTGGAATAGGATATCGAGTCCTTTGGACATATGCAAAGTAGTATTGCCAGGTCATATGGTGGATTTATCTTTTAGTTTTATGAGGATTCTTCATGCTGACTTCCAGAGTGGCTACACAATTTCCTTCCCTCTGACAGTGAATGAGGCTCCTCTTTCTCCACAACCTCAGCAGCATTTGTTCTCAGTTGTTTGGTTGTTTTTACTATTTTGTAGTGAGATGACATCTCAAAGGTTTTGTTTGTTTGTTTGTTTGTTTGTTTCGTTGGTTTTGGATTTTGATTTTTTTGTTTTGGTTTGTTTTGTTTGATTGTTTGTCTGCTTTGTATTTCCCTCCTTGCTAAGTGTCTCTGAGTTCTCTAGAGTCACAGAACTTGGGAAACATCTTTCTATATATTAAGGGAATTTATTGTCTGTAGTCCAACTAATCCAACAATGGGCAGCTGTGGATGGGAAGTTCAAGGATCTGGTAGTTGCTCAGTCCCACAAGGCTAGTTGTTTCAGCTGGTCTTCTGTAGAAGTAGATTCCAACAGAGGTGCTGGCAAATAAGTGCAAGCAGGCCAAGGAGAGAGAATCTTCCTTCTTCTAATGTCCTTATGTAGGCCTCCAGCAGAAGGTGTGTGACACCATGCCTGGATATAAAACTTGCTTTGTCACAGGGTGACCTTGAACTCAGAGATCTGCTTGCTTCAGTGTCTGGGAACTAAAGGTATGTACTACCTTGCCTGGGTCTAAGATTTTCATAGCCACTATGCTTCAAGGTCTCTGTGTCAAGATCCAGGTCAGAAACCTGTATTTCAGTCTCAAGATCTGGATCACAGGTGTGCCCTCCATTTCTGGACCGCAGTTCATTACAGCTGTAACCATGCTGACAACCAGGGATAGCCATCACACTAAGGATAACAAATACTTTTTGAGGTATCTCATAGTCATTTTTATTTTTTCTAGTGAGAAATCTCTGATTAGATCCATGGCCCATTTTTAATTGGGATATTTGTTTCCATAGCCTTTGTTTTTTGGGATTTGTGTGTGTGTGTGTGTGTGTGTGTGTTTTAAGTTCTTTTTGTATTATGGATATTAATCCTCTGTCAGATGTGATTTTCTTCTTTACTAAGTTACTAAGTTTGTTTCCTTTTTTTTTTTTT
>BDUI01003514.1:32385-59020 GCA_002335545.1 Apodemus speciosus
GGGTGTTCAAAGCAATTCTCAATTACCTAGCATTAGGCAAGCCTGAGCTACAAGAAATACTGCTCTAAACTTCAATAAATAATCAACAGTACTACAGAAAAATGGAAGTTCTTAATGACTAGGAAACATTGGAAAATAAAAACAAATAAGAGATCAGAGCAGTGATGTATTTAAAGAAAATCTAATTTTAAAAGTGAAATCAATAAYTGACCTTTTAAAAAACAATAATTTAAAAATAGCTATAGTGACTTGGAAAAGAATAGCAAATCATTCCCTGGCAAAGGGAATGGGGTTAATGTGACCTTGATGCTATATGCAATGTTAGTTGTTGAGATCCGTAACCTGACACATACAGCTACAGTCAATGGGCCTGACTTAACTGTGCAAGTGGATTAGACATATCTGCAAAGGACAGTCCCCTAGTTGGAAATTCAATATTCATTGTATCAAGCTAACTTCCCCCAAATAGTATACCCACCAATCTTGTCTGTCTACATTCACCTGACATGAATTAATACATGCTGGGGCAATCAGAAAATCACTCACCATACCACAATCAGGTCCTTTTTCATAGTAGTGACATCAGTGGTTATCTGCTTTCCCTATTTCTCCCTGTGATGTACACATTAAGCTTGTCCTCCTTATTCTGGTCTGAAGGCAGAAAGCTGTGTTCCACATACAAATCTTTTTCCTGTTGCTGCAATGGACAGTAGATTATTATGACTCAAATTGGCAATTTTAAAACTGAGTGATGAGTAATTCCTTTAAGAATTTAGTTAGCTTATAAAAAGAATTTAGTTAGCTTAATCAAGGGRACAATAAGGTCATTGCTCYGAGAAGCAACAGTCTGGGATCAAGGCCACCTGAGTCAACATAAAAGAGTTTGTCTCAGGAACATTTTTTCTAAAAGGCTGGAGATACAAATGCTCTAGAATTAATATCCCTTCCCATGGAGAAATCACTCCACAGTCTTAAGAGATTAATAAAGAAAACTATTTTTAATGATAGCATGCATTTGGCTCTGACTACTGCTCAAAGAGGAGCAGTCTAGAACAAGTTTTTCATATGCTGTCATCCTTAAATCTTTTTTAGGTCCACACCCCCAGGCTATACTTTGAACAATTCCAATATGTGTTCTTTTATGGATTTTGAGGTCACATGGTTGTGAATAGGACTTACCACATTTATTACTCTCATATGGTTTCTCTCCAGTATGTGTTCTTTTATGGATTTGAAGATAACCTTGATATGCAAAGACTTTACTACATTGATTTCTTTTGTAAGGTTTCTCTCCACTATGAATTATTTCATGCCTTTGAACTTGACCATGAGAGGCAAAAGATCTACCATGTTGTTTACATTCATAAGGTTTTTAAGGTTTTTCTCCAGTATGTATTATGTATTTGGTGATGTGTTTTGAAAGGCATTATCACATTGATTACATTCATAAGACTTCTTTCCAGTATGTGTTCTTTTATGTATTTGGGGAGAACTTTAATCTAGGCCACAGCTTCTGGTAGCAGCCTACATATATAAAGGATATTGAAGACGGTAGCTCGGTAGCTCCTTGTCTTTGTCTGCTTGCCCTACTTCTGACTACCAAGTTTGTGTGTGTGTGTGTGTGTGTGTATCTGTGTGTGTCTCTGTGTGTGTTTGTTCATTCGTTTGTGTGTTTTTTGTTTTGTTTTACTGGCTTTAGAGCCCACTTCTTTCAAATTCTGGTATATACTGAAAACCAACTGAGACATCCAGCCACATGGATTGAACCACTACTGGATTCTTCAACTTTCCATTGGTAAACAGCTATATTTAAAGTAGTTGAACCATGGCCTGTGAATCATTCTAATAAATCCACCTTCTACAGACTTACAGAGAGTCGTTCTATCAATTCTAAGCTTCACTAATACTGCTGGGTTGGTTTTGTTTTTTGTTTGTTTGTTTGTTTTTAGTTTTTTGGTTTTTTTTTGTTTTTGTTTTTCACCTTCCCACTGAGGAAGGTGTACCAGCTGACAMTAGTACTCCTCAGCATTTGTCATGTTTCCTGCTTTTCTCCCAGGCTTGTCTCATACATACCAGAAGTAGCTGTAGTTGACCTGAACCCAGCATGAAGCCACAAAAAAACTTGTTTCCTAAAAATCTCTTTAACTCTTAATATTCTGGGCACTCTCCCACTTGTCGGGCAGATTAATAATTCCACTTCAAGTTGAGTAAGGGACTATGCAAGCTGTCTACCTTGATTCCAGGAAGAAGAAAGTGAAGTGCCTACTGAGTGTCCAGAGCAGAGCGGAGCTCAGGCAATCTCTGAAGTCCTGGCCAAGTGAGCACAGGGTCACTGCCCACAAAGGGGAGGAGCGGGCAGCTGAGCAATGGAAGCTGGAGTGGATCCTCACCCTGGCTAGGTGGTGAGACAAGGGTAGGGTGTTGGAGGATAGGCACAAGTGCTACTGAAATGCAAACCCCTGCAGATCTGGAAAAAATCTGGTTCTAAACAGAAACCCTTGTGCTATATCCCTGAGCGCACTCTAAGCGGTCTAGAGGAGCGCATGTCACTCAAGACTCACTGGCCAATCAGACCCTTCATGTGGACCTGCCAGTCAGAAGAGGAGGCGGGTTCTTCCGGGTGCCTTGAAACAGGTTCCCATTAGTACCAGAGCCGGCTTGAACGGTTGTTACCTGAGCGGTGCTGCTCCGTACTGTGAAGTGCACTCAGTCAAGYTCCAAAATGGTGAGCACAGGGTCACTACCAGCAAGAGAGGAGAGGAGCAGAGGGCTGAGCAGCGGGAGCGAGCTGGTGTGGTGGGTTTTTCCCGGAGCTGGGTGGGAACCGGAGGCCAGATGCCGCCACCTGTGAGGTCCCTTGTGGTCCTAGCCACTCTCTGGACCCAGCGGTAGCCTGTGAATAATTTCACTATTAGGACTGCATCTTCGCCGAGCATTTGGAACAGTGGCCTGTGTGTTTAGCAGGATGCTAAACTTGGACAGTCCTAGTTTCTCTAAGTTCTGTCCTTATCATTTAACATTAAGGTGTACGATCCATTTGCAGTTAATTTTGTGGAGGTTATAAAAGGCACCTCATGTGTTGAGTAGCAATCCACTATTAAGCTGTGATGCAAAAGAGTAGAACTGATGATGTAAAGAATTTTCTAATGCTTAGGAGATAGTCAGTCACACCAAGTAGAATTTAGCTGAAGGAGGACTGCCTGTAAAACACCCCATAGATATGTAGTATACTAACCTGTTAGAAATTAGGATGCTAGGATACACATGTTTGTTCACCAAGATTGTCCAGAAATATGGCTTCAAACCATAACAAAGGAAACAACCCTGATTTACAGCCAGCCGCCAATCTCATCCCCATATCAAAGAGCAGGCCTCTAAGAAGCTGCTTGATGAGGATTACAGGATCACAGTAACAGTAAGGCCTGGTGTGCCCCAAAGGTTCAGTTATCTTCTTGAGAAAAGCATACTTATGTCACATGGGCAAGATGACACCTGGTGACAACTATTTGAAAAGGTAAAAAATAAAAACAAAACACTGTTGTGTTGGGTGCTGGCCTGATCAAGCGAGCCTTTCTTTCCTCAAGGTCCCCAAGTATGGGATAATGACCTAAAGGCCCCAGACCATTACCAGCTCTTGAAAGCATATTCCTGGTTTTAGGGAAGGAACTCTGTTTTATCTCAATAACTCAGAGTCTAAGTGAGGGGTTACAGCAGATTCTGAGAACACAACTCTTCCCAGTGCATGGGGTTGTGGTTATCAGTCCTAGGGCCACTATAGGCTTGGTCAGGAATGTTCTTGAGACACCCCAAGTTCCCCTTGTGCAGCACTGTTTGATTAGACGACTCCTGAGTGTGTCCCATTGTGTGCTATTTCTGTTAACTTCATAGTTTCTTCATCTTTCTGCTGACTTCATAGATGTCTCCCATTTCCTTACATTTCCCCCCATGTAAGTAGTATACAAGATGTTATTCTTTTTTTTTTAAGTTTATTTATTATATGTAAGTACACTGTAGCTGCCTTCAGACATCCCAGAAGAGGGAGTCAGATCTCATTACAGATGGTTTTGAGCCACCATGTGGTTGCTGGGATTTGAACTCAGGACCTTTGGAAGAGCAGTCAGTGCTCTTAACCACTGAGCTATCTCTCCAGCCCCCACAAGATGTTATTCTTAAGAATCTTACTTAGCATAAGACATAGCTTGTGCAGGATCTTCTTTTCCTATGTGTTTCACCATCTGTGACCTTCCACTTAAGACCCTGTCACTGAAGAATGACCTGCAGTTTTAGGGAACTGGTGTACTTAAGAAATGATCCTGGGGATATCTTTGTTATCTAACTCTAGCATCTGTCTAAGTGGCTAGACTTGCAGTCTCTAATCCATGTTTAATTGTTTAAAGTATGGGACCTAAACCTAAAAGAGAAGTAAGGGAGAAAGCATATGTGGAATGCAAAATCCATCCTAGGCTGACTCTTTATTAAGCATTAACTGGTGTAGCTGGTTTTTCCCACTTTGTGGTTTCTTCTTTTTCCCATCCTTTATCCACCACCACCACCACCCCTTCACCCCCTAACACCAGATAGGAGAGAAACTAGGATAGAGGAGAAAGACGTCCTTGAATCTGATTTCTTTCCTTTTGTTTAAGCTACTAACAAAGCACAGCCAACCTCTCTAAAAGGCCAACAACCACCCTGCCTGTCTTAGTTAGGATTTTACTGCTGTGAAATGACCAAGGCAACTCTTATAAAGACATTTAATTGGGATTGGCTTACAGGTTCAGAGATCCATACAATCCAGTATCATCAAGACAGAAGCATGGCAGCTTCCAGGCAGGCATGGTACAGGAGAATCTGAGAGGTCTACATCTTCATCTGCAGGCCTCGAAGAGAAGACTGACTTCCAGGCAGACTTGGGTATTAAAGCCCATGCCCACAGTGACACACCTACTCCAACAAGGCCACACCTCCTAATAGTGCCACTCCTTGGGCCAAGCATATACAAACCATCACACCGCCTTTTTGAGGTACCCTCCAAAAATTCCCAGAATTCCAAATGACACTATTAACACAGAAATCTGTAGCAGGTAAAACTGTGCTTCTGCTAGAGCACTAGGCAAAGTTATGGTCAGTAGCTACAGACAATCAGAAGCAGCCTCACATTCCTACACCTGGGATTATAATAAAAGCATATTCACCATTGTGGCAAAAGACAGGCAGGGTGGTTATTTTGTAATTTCACGGCGTGGATTAATCCATGGATATTAGTGAAAACAGACCAGATTGGTGAATGTACAATTTGCGAAGCTTGTGTTCAGACAAAGAATATTGAACCTCCAATTAGGGGACTGTCTTAGAGACGTGTACAATCTTTGTTGACATAGTTAAGTTAGCTCAGAGGGCCTGGCAGCGTCAGGCCTTTGGCTGTGGCTGTGTGTCAGGATACAGGTCTCAGCAGCTAACACTGCACAAGGGAGCTAGGTCAAATGGTATCTTATTAATGCCATTTCATCTACCAGGGAATGACCTGTTCTTTTGTAAAAATCAGTAGAGCTATACACTTTTTCATTTGTATTTATCTTTTTAAGAAGTCAAATGTTGGTATTACTTTTTAAATTCTTAATGCATCACTGCTCTAATCTCTTAATTGTTTCTGTTCTCCAATAACTCCAGGTCATTAAGAATTTTATTCCTTTTTCTCAAGTGCTTTGATAATTTGTTTCTGCTTAGAACAATATCTTCTGTAGCTCAGGCTTGACTCATGCTATATAGTTAAGACTTACTTTGAATACCAAATCCTGCCTCTGCTGTTCAGTGACTGGAAGACAGTCCTGCAACTGCTTCTGGGCTGAGCCCTGACTGCTTAGTGAGAAGGAAGTGAGACCATGTAATGAGTGTCCTCCTACCTCCCTGACTTTTTCAGGGGAATTAGAAGAGGGACCTGTGTAAGAATTGAGTACACCAATCACATCACAGCACAAAAGGGACAGGAAGGAAGGAAGGAAGGAAGGTGAGAGCTTTCCTGCTTTGAAAATAGTTAGCAAAAAAAGAAAGAAAGAAAGAAAGAAAGAAAGAAAGAAAGAAAGAAAGAAAGAAAGAAAGAAAGAAGGAAAGAAAATAGTTAGCATAAGTGGTGGGTAGTCAATTAATTTTAGACAATCAATAAAAATCCAAACTGGCCATTTTTGTGGGTTCACAGACCAGGGCATTCAAGAATTTAAATAAGGATCTGAACTTATTTCCAGAAACCAAATTACTATAGTTACACTAGTTCGTTGAAAACAAAAGGTATTGACAAACTGGCATGACTGTTCCTAACAGGATGCTATTTTTTCTGTCTGAAAGACACGGCCAGAGAGGAAAGATGCGAATAATACTTGGTGTGTTCTATCTAGTACATATGTCTAATCCCTGGAGAATATTGGACCGTAAACCATGTTTCAACTTTTTCAAAAACTCTTTGAGGTTATACCTCAATCATTTCAACCTTCGCTTTTTCTCTAGATGTTTAACAAATCAGAGTGAACCTGGCTGTCAGGTTCTCCCAAGCATCCCTCAGTCCCTACCTGTCACAGGTTATGGTTCGCATACCTGTGCTCTACTTAGGGATTAAGCTGTGTTTCTCCCAGCTGCCCTAATATAATACAACCATTCTGTTTATCTGGTCTTTTTCATCTATCATTTACCCTCCTGGTTTCTTCGTCTGGCTCTCCCCCTCTCCCTTTCACCCTCTCTTGACATGGCTCAAGGTCATGTCCACTGTGGACTCTCCCAGATGTCCCTGCCCTTGGCTATACTCTCCTTTATCTATAATTCATTTTCTACTTCACCATATGTAGGATCAGCCACATCCTTTTCTTTTTATTTCTTTTTTCATTCACCTCCCATTTACTGTTCATTGATTTTAAATTCGTAGCCACCTTTTGCTTCAGTTGTTGTTTCTGTGAGTTTGACATAAATTTGGTTGCAGGACTTCCCAGCTATGAAGCAAAAGGATGGCTGCCCTGGACATTGAGTGTGTAATAGAATGCACAAACAAAGCACCCTGTGCCTTGGAAGATGAACAGATGCCCTGGGAGAGTGAAAGATTCTCTCTGCCCCTAGGGTGGGATTCTGCCTACCCCTAGGGTAGAGTGGAAGGTCAGAGCTGGAAGGCCTRTGCTATCTGATTCTTTTAATCTCTAGTCCACCAGTAGTGGAGCTGCTACAGTCCGTCCTCTAGGAAGGCTAGCAATCAGGAGGAGCATGAGTGGGATGTAGCTTTCCATCTTCTCCTCTGATGCAGTTCATCAGAGAGCTGTGAGAGAGACCATAGGCTATGCCAAAGTGAGTGTGGCAGCCACCAGGAAGAGCAGGTTGACTAAGCTATCAGGGTCCATTCTGATTGGACTTGGATGGACCTTGAACCAGACTGTGGTTCTATTGGTACATGTAGTGACCTGGCCAGAGGGTCTTGGCCTCTGAGTGTAGATTCCCTGGGGTGGAGTGGGCTTTGCAGCTCTGGACATAGGAAGCTGTATTGCTTATAATATCACTACCCAGTGTGCACAAACAAGCATTACTTTTGGTATGCAGTGGGAAGACATATTTTAAAAGCTAAAGGTCTGGTTTCTATAAGTTCTGAACATCACATTGCACATTCAATTTTGTGTAATCAATTTTACAGATAATTTTGAAACTGGTAGACAGGAGGTAATAGGGATTATCCCTTAGCAATATTTGATTAAAATCCTTTTACCTTTCCACTACCACCAGCCACATGAATGAAGTGATTCGGGGAAATTCAATTCCAGGGTACAAAAGAAGTTCCTGAGATGCAGAGGTTTCTTAAGTGTGCATGGTGGTGCGCAGGTGGGTAGGGCAGATTCTACATCATGTGCTATAGTCCACATGGCAGGAAGCAGACATTGAATTATTCCTCAATAATTGTTTTGTGTGTGGGCTCAGTGGGCCTGGGTTTGGGTGAGATCACAAGGAGACATGAGGAGCTGCACAGACAGAGTCCACCTTTCTGATCATCTTCATACAGAGAGACTTTTAGAGCATGGGACCTCTCCGTTTAGAGGAGAGATCAATAGTATCGGAGGGTCAGAAAATAACAGTTTAGGGGTCACTGTAAGTTATTTTAGTGTGAGTTTTGAAGTCTGTGTTTATTTAATTTTCACTCCTTGTTTTCTTAATTTAGGTTGTGTATTGGCACACAAAATAAACTCTGATAGCAATAAGTTGAGATTTTCCACAGATATCAACTAAAATTAGTTTAAAAGATGTTTTTATAGTTGATGTAAAATTGCACGTATTTAATGGATGTATTCTGATACATTTGAACATAGTACCTAAACCCAAGCAACCCCATTGTACAGAGTTCTCCTAAAAATGACAGAATTGCCTAGGATCACAGCAATTTGCTCAGCATATTTTCTATTCACTTGAAATTATCATTGAACTGTATGTATCAGAATTCTCATGTTCAYTGCAGTTATATTCATGGTGGCCTCAATATGAGAGTAACCTCAATGCTCATTTGTTGAGGACAAGCTGGGTGCCTCAGGAGGACACTGTGCTAAAGGAATGAAGACAATATCAATGGTTAAAGGATTATGCACTTGTAAAGACTCACAGTCAGTGCTGTATTGGTCATAAAAACAACATGTAATTACAGTGTAAGCAGTGTCAACTCACTTCTTTCTCCCATCTCATCTTAATCTTTAGTGCACTCTTATTGTCAGATGATGTGAGAGCTGCAGCCATCTTGCTACACTGCAGGTAGCAATAGAAAAATAAGGGCGGAAAGCACAGAATCTACCTTAAGCAATCACYTTCAAAGGRTTTTTCTAATGTTTATTATAATAGAACATTTGCTTCTCATCTCTACATCATACTGTCCCTGTCTTCACTATTTTGCTTTTCTTTGTACATTACTGCTTGCCTTCTTCTTTTGCTTTAAGCAATATTGAATTAATGTTTTAATTGAAGATAGATTCTTTTCTCATACAATATATCTTGACCACTGTTTCTCTACCTCCTCTCCTCCCAGCTACTCCCCACTCTCCTGTCCTCCTCTCTCCTAGGTCACCCCCCCAGACTCCCCCAACATTTCNTGCAGTTATATTCATGGTGGCCTCAATATGAGAGTAACCTCAATGCTCATTTGTTGAGGACAAGCTGGGTGCCTCAGGAGGACACTGTGCTAAAGGAATGAAGACAATATCAATGGTTAAAGGATTATGCACTTGTAAAGACTCACAGTCAGTGCTGTATTGGTCATAAAAACAACATGTAATTACAGTGTAAGCAGTGTCAACTCACTTCTTTCTCCCATCTCATCTTAATCTTTAGTGCACTCTTATTGTCAGATGATGTGAGAGCTGCAGCCATCTTGCTACACTGCAGGTAGCAATAGAAAAATAAGGGCGGAAAGCACAGAATCTACCTTAAGCAATCACCTTCAAAGGATTTTTCTAATGTTTATTATAATAGAACATTTGCTTCTCATCTCTACATCATACTGTCCCTGTCTTCACTATTTTGCTTTTCTTTGTACATTACTGCTTGCCTTCTTCTTTTGCTTTAAGCAATATTGAATTAATGTTTTAATTGAAGATAGATTCTTTTCTCATACAATATATCTTGACCACTGTTTCTCTACCTCCTCTCCTCCCAGCTACTCCCCACTCTCCTGTCCTCCTCTCTCCTAGGTCACCCCCCCAGACTCCCCCAACATTTCYTCTTCAGAAATCAGCAGACCTCCAAGAGAGGACAGCCAAACAGGACAAAACAAGAATGAAAAAGACAAGGTGAAAGCCTTCATATGGAGGCTGGACAATGCGACTTGATAGGAGGAAAAGAGTCTCAGGATCAAGGAAAAGAATCAGAGTTATACCTGCTCCCACTGTTAGGTGTCCCACAAAACACCAAGCTGACAGCCATAACATATCAGCAGAGGACCTGGCACAGACCCATGCTGGCCCCGTGCTTGCCATTTAAGTCTCTGTAGAATTCCTGGAAATCCAGTCAGTGTTAGGTATGGGTTTCCTCTCATGTCCTGGGTCTCAAGTTAAGCCAAACATTGGTTGTTCACTCAGACAAGTTTGTTATCATCATGCCCCAGCAACATCTTGCAGGAAAGACCAGTTGTGTTTGTGGGGGAGGGGGATAGGTGGGGATTGGTGTCCAGGYCTCTCTTTCTATAGCCTGTAGAGTACCTTCTCTCCTACAAGAGACTAGAACAGAGGGGTAAAGCTTGACCTCTATACTCAGTGCAGCTGTGTAGAATTTGTCCTCAGCAATGGGGCCCTGTTGCCAGATTTCAGAGAACCAAGTTTTATCCTAGCATCAGCCTGGGTTGTTTAAGGATCTCTGAAAGACCTCCTTGGGCAATAGCTCAACTAAATGTAACCCATTCCCAACACTGAAGCCCTGCCTGGCTACAGAGGATGGTAAGTTCAGAGTCCATATCCTCCATTCCTAGGAGTCCTCATTAGAGTCACTGTCATAGATTCCAGGAAGTTGCCATTACACTGGTTTTCTACACTAACCTCCAAGTACCCCCATAATTCCAGCTGTTTCTTGTGGCTCTGCATCCACCCTGCAGATGGGCACAGGCTCTTGGGGAGGCAAATCACAGGAAATGCTTGACTGCATTTCCCCATACCACTGCCAGGCAGGTGCTGGGTTATAAGGAAACCCCCAGCACTGCTCTGCTCCCTGGGTGGGAAAACACAGTATGAGATGAGGGAGAAAGCAGGAGCTTGTTGGGGGTCCCCAAGCCTGCAGTGAGGTTGATGCAGTGAGGTTCTCTGACTCATGTATGTCCAGGCCTTGCTGGGAGTCACTGAAGAGCCAAGAACCGAGATGGGGCCAGGGAAAGGGGAGCTTTAGGCTTAGTTCAGTGGGGATTGTCTTTAGCTTGTCAGGTGTCTAGGAACACGGATGGGCCTTCCACAGGAAAGTCATGCTACAAGTCTTTAGACAAAGGTCTTCCCCATGTTCCTCATAGTGGTTCTTGATGAAAATAACAGTCCATGTTTAACCACATCATTTATTAGCYRTTCATGGCAGAAAATGGATGCATGCATACCCCATCTCTCAGTGTGGATGCAAGATTAAACACCTTTTGCAAGGAGGAGTGTCTGGGAAGGGGAGCTTATTGGCTAAGTCCTCTGAACCTCTAGGTACCTCCTTAGCATGGAGAACGCTGTTATAGGCTTACATGACCACAGATCACATAGGTGGGGAGCATGACATGTGTTGCAGGCCAGGAGTCTGGCCGGGAGAAGAGAGTCCCCTAAGTCTCAAGTGCGTGCCCATAGTCTCCAGGTCTCAACCCGCTTTACTCACCAAGCTTCCTTTGCATGGTTTTGTGTCCCACAGTTTCTCCCTGCACTGTATTCTCTTCTTCACCCCACTCCCCACCTCCAATTCATCCTTCCCGCTCCTGTTCCCATGAAACCTCAGTCAACTCACAAAAAGTATTCTATTTCCTCTGTTGAGAGAAATCCATGCTCCCGCCACCCCCCAAGCACTGTAGGATGGTTCCCCTTCTCCATATCCTTGCTGGCATGAGCTGTCACTTGTATTATTGATCTTAGCCATTCTGACATGCATAAGATAGATTCTCAAAGTAGTTTATTTGCATTTCTCTAATAACTAAAATGGTGATGATTTCTTTAAGTCTTTCTCAGCCACTATGAAAATTAGTATTTCCTCAGAATCATAGTTCCTTAGAAAACTGAGAATCCATCTAACTCAAGACCCAGTGACACCACTCTTTGGCATCTATCCAAAAGGTGCTCCATTCTTACTACAAGAACTCTTGCTCAACTATATTAATAGCATATTTACTCATAGCCAGAAACTGGAAATAAGCTAGATAAAAATGTGGCACATTTACACAATGGAGTATCACTCAGCTGTTTTTTTTTTAAATAATATAAATTTAGAGGCAAGTGAATGCAACTAGAAAAAAATCACCCTAAATAACATAACCAAGACCCAGAATGACAGATATAGTGTGCATTCATTTATCAGTGTATATTATCTACTAGGTAAATACTAATCAAGCTACACTCCACAAACAAAAAGAGGTTAGAAAATATTATTTATTTAATGTATGTAAGTACACTGTAGCTGTCTTCAGACAGACCAGAAGAGGGCATCGGATCCCATTACAGATGGTTGTGAGCCATCATGTGGTTGCTGAGAATTGAATTCAGGACCTCTGAAAGAGCAGTGAGTGCTTTTAACCACTGAGCCATCTCTCTAGTCCCAATAAAATAAAATAAGGATACCAAAAAAAAAGTGATTTGCTGCTGGACAGAACCTGGAAATGTTCTCGTTTGGAGTAAAGTGGAAAATATCAGGACTTGAGATGGCAAACAGCATAGAAAGCTGTACTCAGAGTTTAATCAGCTGTTATCAATACTCCTAGAAGATCGGAGTATTGTCAGTAATGCAGACAGAAATTCATAGGTCATAGGATTTCAGTGGAAAAATAAACTACATCAAAAATTTTGCTGGAGGTCCTTTGTTTGGTATTTTGACCAAAATCTTTCTTATTCTGCCCATGCCCTGAGAAATTAAGGCAGGCAGAATTAAAAAATAATGGGTTGAACTCTTAGATGGAATATTGAATCGGTTGGATGAGTATTGAGTCATTCAGGACTATAATAAGAGAGAGAGAGAGAGAGAGAGAGAGAGAGAGAGAGAGAGAGAGAGAGGTGGAGCGAGGGGTGGAGAGAGACAGAGACAGAATATCAAGTGGGACAGAAATAAATGCAAAGTCTGTGGTTTGTAGAGAAAAACAGCACTGGATAGTTTCAGATGGCACCAAATGCTGAGAAAGAGGCATGAATTTTCAAAGAGATTAACACCATTAAAGAGAAGGTCCTTGCTCAGTGTCTGAAGCCTCAGAAGGTGATTTAAGGGAAAGAGTCCCACTTGCTAAGCCTTCAGTTCATGGAAGGGGGAGTAGGCAAAGTGATTACTAGTTCCCATTAGACTGYACTTTGACCTTGTGGCTGACAAAATCCAGTGTGATCAAGAAACACTGGGCTACCTTGGTGCACTCTGCTGCAGGTGTGAGCCGCCTGGCCACCCTCTGTATTGCATACCTGATGAAATTCCACAATTTGTGCCTATTGGAGGCATACAACTGGGTGAAAGCCCACAGGCCTATCATCAGGCCCAACCTGGGTTTCTGGAGCAGCTGATAGACTAAGAGAGCCAGCTCTTTAGGAAATCTGTTGTTAAGATGGTATTGTCACCCTATGGCATCATTTCAAATGTTTACGAGGAGTCCTGACACTTGAAGCCTTATTGGGGATATAATGCTGCCACAGCTGGCATCCACAGCCCCTCAGCAGTACCAGCATCTGCCACACAGCATCTATTCCCCTCTTCCTCTCTGGTTCTCCTGAGAGATTTTCTACACTGGGTGTTTGGGTTTAAGAGATATGGAGGGGAACTACAGACGTTGCTAGTGACATTTTTTAAAACTAGCATGTTGAAATAGTGAACATGAAAAAAWTTTAACTGGTCTTTAATCATTTGTAACAACTGGAACAGTGTTGGACATTGTTCCTGCTTTCTTTCTGGCTCCTTCCTTTTTGGAGCCTTAGCAGGTACAAGAGGAGCTCATTGCAAACATCAGTTTTGGCCCTGATTAACCCTATAGAGACCTGTTTTGCCGAGGGTTGCAGACTGGACAGAAGTTTAGGGAAAATAAAGGCCAACTCAGTCCCTGAAGGATAAGCCTGATCTTTTCCCTCTATTATTTGATTATTCACCATTGTCGTTCAGTCGGTAAGTGGTTATGGTAAAATCTGTTGCAAAGACCCTCTTGGAATCAGGGTGCCCCGGGATCACTTTAGCATTATTTTTTAATAAACTTGCTTAACATTAAATAAAAGACCCCATATAGGATAGTATCTTTGAACATTTGTCTCTCCTTTGTGACTTTCTTTGGGGAAGTTTATGTAAGCCGTTGTAGGAGAAACCTTTCTAGATTCCACATTGGGTATGGGACTTGAGTATCTATAGATTCAACCCATTTCCTGTTTCTTTCTACAGTGTTGTGGATGAAACTGATCAGTGAGCTTCTTTCTCATGCTGTCGGGCCTTCCCCATTATAGACTCTCCCTAAATCACATAAGATGCAGTAGAAGCAATTGCTATTTAGTGCTAAGCTATTTTATGAGCCTGGTGTTTTTTTATTTTTAATTTTGTTTTTGTTTTTGTTTTTGTTTTTGTTTTTGAAGACAATGTTTCCCTATATAGCCATGGCTATCCTGAAAGTAGGTATATAGAACATGCAGGCGTCAAACTTAAAAGTTCCACCTGACTCTGGCTCAAGAGTTCTGGGATTAAATGTGGGCTAARATACCTGGTTGTTTGTTTGTTTGTTTGCTTGCTTCTTTGCTTGCTTGCTTGTTTTTATATTATTGGCTGATGGGCCTAAAATGTAGATTTTGCTACATGTCAAGTATATACTGTTGTATTGATCTTCATCCACTTGACTTTTGAAATCTGGCAGAGAGAATATTCTATTTCTCAGGATGATATGTATTCATGACATTAATACTCCCTGAGCTTTCTGAGTCATTGAATTGCAGCTTCATAACATTCTTCCTACCTGTTCTGGATTTTTTTTTTTTTTGGTCTTTTGAGACAGGGTTTCTCTGTGTAGTCCTGGCTGTCCTGGAACTTACTCTGTAGACCAGGCTGGCCTCGAACTCAGAAATCCACCTGCCTCTGCCTCCCAAGTGCTGGGATTACAGGCGTGCGCCACCATGCCCGGCTGTTCTGGATTTTTTTTAAATGAATATGAGTACGTAGCCTGTATGCATGAATATGTACCTCATGTGTGCCTGATCTTTATAGTAGTCAGAGGATGGAATCAGACTTCTGGAACTTGGAGTAATGGATAGTTGAGAGGCCCCTTGTAAGTACTGGCAATTGAGCAGAATTATTTGCAAGTCCAGCAAGAGCTCTTCATTGCTGAGCCATCTCTTCTGCCCTATGTTTGTTATTTAGGATCAACATTTACACTACTAATATTTTCATCTGTCCATTTGTAACTATTTAAACATGTATCCCCTTTTAGTAAGATCCTATTTATGTTACAGTTTAAACTGGGGCACTTTAAGATTTTGGAAGATGAGTAAAGAAGTGGAATTAATGTATAATTCTTTGAGGGAACTTCAGTAAAAACCACTGAGTTCTTTCTCTCTTGTTTGATTGATTTTTACAGGGGAGATAGGGTCTTAATATGTTCCTCTGGCTGTTACTCAATGAGATACACTTGACTCTGCCTCCTGAATGCTGGAATTAAAGGAAGGCATGAGTCAATACATCCAGTTTGCCCATCATTTTTTGTAGTTAGTAACTGTGCATACAATTTCTCTGATGTGTGCTCAGCACTGTTTGCTTGTCATAGTCTCTCTCTCTCCCTCCCTCCTTCTCTCCCTCCCTCCCTCCCTCCCTCTTCCTCTCTCTCTCTCCCCCCCCCCTTCTGTGTTAATTGGCATTTCTCTTGCAAGGCTATATCCTATTCAAAAAGCAAATAAATGACAAGAGGTGAACTTCATTATTCAGTTTACTTCTAAGATCACTTGGTGATTACATTAGAACCTCTGGGTCAAGAAATAAGTGGAGGAACCACCAGAATTATATGAATATATTGTCAATGAAGTATATATTTACATGATTGTCTGTATCATGGTTTCTGTTATACACGTGTGTGGGATATTTTAGGATGCAGTGACCTATGATGATGTGCATGTGAACTTTACTCAAGAAGAATGGGCTTTGCTGTATCCTTCACAGAAGAATCTCTACAAAGATGTGATGCTGGAGACCTATAGGAACCTCACTGCTATAGGTAAGGCAATGAATCTTCTTTCACTTTTTAAAATAAGGGAACAAATGTTTCTTTGTTACTGATGCTCTTCTGTAACTTCAATTGAGAACGAGGAATGAGGTAAATAAATCAGATTAACTGTAGATAGTAACTTAAATTTTGCCTAATTTCCAATAATATATCATACATTTTCTGGTACTATATTTCAGGCTATGATTGGAAAGACCATAATATTGAAGAACATTGTCAAAGTTCTAGAAGACATGCAAGGTAATTTTCATGTGCAAGTTGGTATGAATATGCCTGTAAAGAAATTTTAATGTGTCCTGGACGTTTTAAAGAAAAACAACAGTGTAAAAAAAAACCACTTCTTTATGTATATTGCTGTTTGTTAAATTCATAAAGATCGATGAATCTTAATGACAGGTATTTGATTTGTGTTTGCAAGGCATTCCTCTAAGAAAGAAGACAAGGAAACAATGTCTTAACAGACATTACCACTTGAATCATAGCCACATTGCAGCTACTCTGTAGAACTGTCAATCTATTTAGACTCATACCACTTCCATAATGCAAAAGATATATACATTGAACGGGTGTATATGTCCAAAACCTAATAAGCAAATATTCCATAGTAAAGCTGGTGTTGCTCATATACCTATAATAACATTGTTATGGTTAATGTGAGGGGCAATTTATAAGAATATGTTGTTGAGGAGAAACCTTAATCCCTATACCACATGTGTTTGATGAACAAAAAGTCAAACTGTTTGAATGCAATATGGAAATCTTCCACTTATTATTCCCCCATTCAAGTAGACTTTCTCAGTGTGATACAAGTTTATAATTAGTTAATTTTCCAACTTCATTGAGAATATAGCCTCAAACTCATATTGCAGAAAATCCCTATGAATTCTAGGAATGGGGAAATTTTTCTCTGTTTACTGGTTCCCATTGCAAATTCTATACACAAATGTAGTGTATTTCACACTATAGGAAAATTCATAAATGCACTCAGTGTGGTAAAACTGTGAGTTCTTCCAGTTCTCTTCAAGTATGTGAAAAACCTCATAGAGAAAAAGTACACTATAAATGTGAGCCATGTAATAAACACTCAGCATTACAGGCATCTTCAAAAAAGTAAAACAAGCCATAATGAAGGGAAACCACCATTGTAAACAAAGTGGTAAGACCTTAATATCTGATTCCTCTTTACAACTAGACTGTATTATAAAATTAATTCCCACAGATAAACTGTTTCAATGGTATAATGAATGTGGTAAAGCTTTGACATGTACCAATTATCTTTGCAGGCATGAAAAAAGTCTTACTGGAGAGAATTCCTCTGAATATACTCAATGTGGTAAAACCTTTGCATATCACAGTTATCCTCAAAGCCATGAAAGAATTCATACTGGAGAGAAACCCTATGAAGGTTTTCAATATGGTGAAGCCTTTGCATATCACATTGGTCTCCAAATACATAAAAGAACATATTCTAGAGATAAACCCTACCAATGTAATCGATGTGATAAAGCCTATTCACAATACAGTCATCTCCAAATTCATAAAAGAACACATACTGGAGAGAAGCCCTATGAATGTAATCAGTGTGGTAAAACCTTTGAATATCACTGTTATCTTCAAATACATAAAAGAACACATACTGGAGAGAAACCGTACAAATGTAATCAATGCAATAAAGCCTATTCCCATCACAGTTATCTCCAAATACATAAAAGAACACATACTGGAGAGAAACCTTATGAATGTAAGCAATGTGGTAAAGCCTTTGTATGCTATGGTCAGCTTAGAAGGCATGAAAGAATTCATACTGGAGAGAAACCTTACAAATGTAATAAATGTGATAAAGCCTTTGCACGACACAGTCATCTCCAAATCCATAAAAGAACACATACTGGAGAGAAACCCTATGAATGTAATCAATGTGGTAAAGCCTTTGTATGTTCCAGTCATCTCCAAAGACATAAAAGAATGCATACTGGAGAGAAACCTTATGAATGTAATCAATGTGGTAAAGCCTTTGCATATCATTGTGGACTTCAAAGTCATATAAAAACACATACTGGAGAGAAGCCCTATGAATGTATTCAATGTGGTAAAGCCTTTGCATGYCACATTAGTCTTCAAAACCATGAAAGAATGCATACTGGAGAGAAACCCTATGAATGTAATCAGTGTGATAAAGCCTTTGCATATCACCGTAGTCTTCAAAACCATAAAAGAACACATAATGGAGAGAAACCCTATGAATGTGATAAGTGGGGTGAAGCCTTTGCATTTCATAATTATCTTCAAATACATAGCACATTATGGAGAGAAACCTTATAAATGTAATCAATGTAGTAATTTTTTTGCATGTCATACTAATCTTCAAAACCATAAAAGAATGCATATTGGAGAGAAACCCTATGAATGTAATTAATGTAAAGCCTTTTCACAACCAAATAATCTCCAAATACATAAAAGAAAGCATACTGGAGAGAAACCTTAGAAATGTAATGAATGTGATAAAGCCTTTCCACAATACCATAGTCTCCAAATACATTAAAAAAACAAAACAAACCACATACTGGAAAGAAGCCTTATAAATGTAAGCAATGTGGTAAAACCTTTTCCTTTCATGTTCAACTTCAAAAGCAGGAAATAATTCATACTGAAGAGTAACCTTACAAATGTAGTCAGAGTAAAGCCTTTGTGTTTCATGATTATCTGCAACGACATAAAAGAACACATACTGGAGGAAAACCCTATGAATGTAATCAATATGGTAAAACCATACTTCAAATCACAGTAGTCTCTGAATTCATAGACAAATATATACTGGAGAGAAACTCTATGAGTGTCATCATTGAGGAAAAGCCTTTTCACAACCAAATAATCTCTGAATACATAAAAGAACACATATGGAGAGAAACAATATGTATGTAACCAATGTGAAAAAGCCTTTGCAAGTCACAGTGATCTTCAAAGGTGGTGGTTTGAATATGTTTGGCCCATGGGAAAGTGGCACTATTAGAAGATGTGGCCTTGTTTGAGGAATTGTGTCATTGTGGGGGGTGRGCTTTTGGGCTCTTCCAGCACTGGACACTGCCATGCTTCCTTCTATGATGATAATGGGCTGAACCTTTGAATCTCTAAGGCATCTCAATTAAATGTTGTCTTTTATAAGAGTTGCCTTGGTCATGGTATCTTTTCACAGCAATAAAACCTTAATTCAGACAAAAATCATGAAAGAAATCACACTGGAAAGAAGTCCTATGAATAAAAACAATGTAAAGCCTTTGCCCTTCACAGTTATCTCCAAATGTAGAAAAGAGCACATACTGGAGAGAAACCTTATGAATGTACTCAATGTGGTAAAGCCTTTGTGTTATGAGGTCTACTTGGACCCAACATACCTCAAAACACCAGATAAATACAAATGAAAAGCATTTTACTGTAAACAAGCCATTGGGGTTAGAGGGTTAGAACTACTAATCTATCAGGGCTTCAGAATAGACTCAGGAGTGGAACTGCAACACTTGGCCAGAATGCTACAGAGCTTTTTAGAGTTAGGGTTGAGTGAGGTGTTAGGCTTAGAGAGGTTAGGGGTTAGGGTTATGAGGTAGGGGGTTAGTGTTGGGGGATTAGGGTTATATGAGGGTTAGGGGTTAGGGGACATTGGGGTTAGGGTTAGAAGGGTTAGGGTTAAAGTTAGAGGGTTAGGGTTAAATTAGAGGGTTATGGTTCAGGGAGTTAGGGTTATGGGGAAAAGAAATTTCAGCAGTGATTCTTATTAGGGTTTTGGTTAGGATTATAGGGAAAAGAAAAAATGAAAGCCCAGCAGTGATTCCTACTAGGGTTAGGGTTATGGAAAAGAAAAAAGAAACCCTAGCAGTGATTCCTATTAGGGTTACGGTTTTGGTTAGCATTAGGCATTAGAGAGAGGGAGGGAGGGAGGGAGGGAAGGAGGGAGAGGGAGGAAATGTGTCCATTCTTCATTTGTGGGACATTTGGGTTGTTTCCAGCTTCTGACTATCACAGATAAGGCCACTATGAACATAGTGGAGCATATACCTCTGTGGCATGGTGGAGCATCTTCATATGGCCAAGAGTGATATAGCTGGGTCTTCAGGTAGAGCTATTTCTAATTTTCTGAGGAACCTTCAGATTGATTTCCAGTGTGGTTGTACCAGTTTTAGACTAAAGTTTTATATAACAATCATCAGTTTATTATTCCTAGAATGGCAAGCCATCTCAGACCGGATAAGCAGTAAACAATACATCACTTAGCATTAAATACTGAGTGACTCCAATTCCAGCTCTGAGTCCCAGACTAATGGGATGCTAGACAGAATTCTAGAACCTTCGTCTGTAAAATTGACTAAATAGCACATACCTTTCAGGATTACTGCAAAATTGGGGTGAAATATGTAAAACTGTGCAGGCCTTGGTACCCAATGGACACTAAATAAACAAACATTACTGTCATTGGTGTTAGTGTTATTTAGTTATTTAGAAGGAGCAGGCAGGCTTCTCCTTACCGTGGAATAGAACAGGTCCCATGGTAAGGACAAGGCAGGCTTAGTCTTATTAAAAGAAACAAAGCTTTTTTCTTACAAGCATGGTTTTAATTCATTTAGCTTTAAAAGGGTGGAAACTTTTTCTTTCTCTGTGCAATAAAGATTGGAGTTCATTTTTCATCCAGAATGAATGAGTTCTTTCTACACTGGTGCTTGGTCTTTTGCTCCATATGCATATGTAAATATGGATGTGTGTGTAAGTATATAATTGTGAGAATGTATGCATGTGTGTGTAGGTATTAAAGTRTGTGTAATGCATCAAATGAATTTGTATGAAATTGTATAAATCAGAACTCTGCATGTGTGAAGTTGTCTATGAACTTATGTGAGATTGTGCATATTTGCTTATGTAAAAGTTTTTCTTTCTGTGAATGTTATTCTCTTCTGGTTCAATAGACCTTTACTGCTCCAAATTTCCCCCTAGCCTGACAAGCAAGTATCATCTGGACAATAGGGAAAAGACTCTAGCAATTAACCCTTTACTTAATCTCCTGCTGTTTTAGGATGAGGTTCTAAGTGCCTGAGACTGCAGTTTCTGGCCTCAGAGGAACACAGAAAGCAGGTCAGCTACAATAGCATAGTAACTTAGACTTAGATAAGTAAACTTTTTATTATACAGCAACCCTAAATATTTCATAAGACAAAGTCTTACCCCAGAATTTAGTAAGACCATGTCTTACCCCCAGCCGATGCTCTTACCCCTCTGCTGCCTCAAAAAGAACCAACAAGAAGAAAGAACACCTCCTGCTGGGGCTGGCTTCCAGCACTTCAGGGCTCAAGAAACACTGYGGAAGTGTGGGTAGAAATATTGCAAGAGAGGATTGAGAACATCTATCAAGGAAAATGGGACTTCTAAAACAAGCAAGACATATGAAATTACAGAGACTGGCAGCATGCATGGTTCTTGGATGGATCTGCACAAAATGGGGTCTCAATATTGAGATGGTAATGTGAATAAATCTTCATTCCAATTCAGTTGATAGTCCTTTACAAAACACAAAATTAATTGTTTTGGACATTCACTGGGTATAAAAACTACTAAGGGCAAGTCTCATGCCTAGCAATAGATGGACAACACAAAGCAGACTCAAAGACATTGTTGGTAGTTCTTTTTCTCAGAATATTTTGTCAGGACTTTTTATTTGTTGGTTTTTGTGTTCATTTGTTTTGGTTTGCTTTGTTTTTTGTTTTYACCTCAAAGTTTCTTTTTAAATATGGTTTATAGTTTTGTGTTATTATGGGAATTCTTTTTGTGAATGTGAGTCTGTGTTTATGTATAGGTTTCTTGAACTTTTTCTTTACCTTCTTTCATCTGTTCATTTTTCATTTCATCCTATTCCAGTTTATTTGTTTTTTCTTTATTATTATTATTGTGTTTGTTGTATAACAAGAAAAATAAGAAAAGGGTGTTGTCTTAGTTGAGTTTTACTTCTGTGAACAGACACCTTGACCAAGGCAACTCTTATAAGGACAGCATTGAATTGTGGCTGGCTTACAGGGTCAGAGGTTCAGTCCATTATCATCAAGGAGGGAACATGGCAGCATCCAGGCAGGCATGGTGCAGGAGGAACTGAGAGTTCTACATCTTCATCTGAAGGCTGATAACAGAATACTGACTTCCAGGGAGCTAGGATTAGGGTCTTAAAAACCACATCCACTATGACACACCTACTCCAACAGGACCATATCCTCTAATAGTGACACTCTGTGGGCCCAACATATATAAACCACCACATCCCACTTCCTCTCCCCATAGGCTTGTTCAGATTTATGAGTCTAGGGGGGGCCATACCTAAACATAGCATAATGTGAAATACATAAGGTCCAACTTCTAAAGTCTCCATATTCTATAGCAGTCTTAACAATGTTAAAAGTACAAAGTTCAAAGTGTCATCTGAGACTCATCCAATCACTTAAATGTAATTCCCAAAGCAATACAGGAACAAGCTGGGCAAACTCTAAACTCTGCATCTCTATGTTTGATGACAGCGTGGTCTTAAGATCTCCAAGTCCTTTTACATCTTTGTGGACTTTCTCCTGGGCTGGTTTCCATTCCCTGTTAGGAGTTTCTCTCAGCAGATTGTCCATGGCTCTTACATCTCAAACATCTTGGTGCTTTCAAGGCAACTTCAACTTTACAGCTTCTTGTTTCAATGTCTGGGATCCACACATGTATTTCTGAACTCCTCCAAGGGTCTAGTGTCATTTTCTTAGCTCTGCCCTCTGTAGCACTCTAAGCTCAAGTTGATCGACTCCACTGCTTCTCTTGTTCTTGGTGATCATCCCATGGTACTGGCATCTCCAATATGTGGGTTCTTCTGCTGCAACTAGGCTTCACCANTGTGTAATGCATCAAATGAATTTGTATGAAATTGTATAAATCAGAACTCTGCATGTGTGAAGTTGTCTATGAACTTATGTGAGATTGTGCATATTTGCTTATGTAAAAGTTTTTCTTTCTGTGAATGTTATTCTCTTCTGGTTCAATAGACCTTTACTGCTCCAAATTTCCCCCTAGCCTGACAAGCAAGTATCATCTGGACAATAGGGAAAAGACTCTAGCAATTAACCCTTTACTTAATCTCCTGCTGTTTTAGGATGAGGTTCTAAGTGCCTGAGACTGCAGTTTCTGGCCTCAGAGGAACACAGAAAGCAGGTCAGCTACAATAGCATAGTAACTTAGACTTAGATAAGTAAACTTTTTATTATACAGCAACCCTAAATATTTCATAAGACAAAGTCTTACCCCAGAATTTAGTAAGACCATGTCTTACCCCCAGCCGATGCTCTTACCCCTCTGCTGCCTCAAAAAGAACCAACAAGAAGAAAGAACACCTCCTGCTGGGGCTGGCTTCCAGCACTTCAGGGCTCAAGAAACACTGYGGAAGTGTGGGTAGAAATATTGCAAGAGAGGATTGAGAACATCTATCAAGGAAAATGGGACTTCTAAAACAAGCAAGACATATGAAATTACAGAGACTGGCAGCATGCATGGTTCTTGGATGGATCTGCACAAAATGGGGTCTCAATATTGAGATGGTAATGTGAATAAATCTTCATTCCAATTCAGTTGATAGTCCTTTACAAAACACAAAATTAATTGTTTTGGACATTCACTGGGTATAAAAACTACTAAGGGCAAGTCTCATGCCTAGCAATAGATGGACAACACAAAGCAGACTCAAAGACATTGTTGGTAGTTCTTTTTCTCAGAATATTTTGTCAGGACTTTTTATTTGTTGGTTTTTGTGTTCATTTGTTTTGGTTTGCTTTGTTTTTTGTTTTYACCTCAAAGTTTCTTTTTAAATATGGTTTATAGTTTTGTGTTATTATGGGAATTCTTTTTGTGAATGTGAGTCTGTGTTTATGTATAGGTTTCTTGAACTTTTTCTTTACCTTCTTTCATCTGTTCATTTTTCATTTCATCCTATTCCAGTTTATTTGTTTTTTCTTTATTATTATTATTGTGTTTGTTGTATAACAAGAAAAATAAGAAAAGGGTGTTGTCTTAGTTGAGTTTTACTTCTGTGAACAGACACCTTGACCAAGGCAACTCTTATAAGGACAGCATTGAATTGTGGCTGGCTTACAGGGTCAGAGGTTCAGTCCATTATCATCAAGGAGGGAACATGGCAGCATCCAGGCAGGCATGGTGCAGGAGGAACTGAGAGTTCTACATCTTCATCTGAAGGCTGATAACAGAATACTGACTTCCAGGGAGCTAGGATTAGGGTCTTAAAAACCACATCCACTATGACACACCTACTCCAACAGGACCATATCCTCTAATAGTGACACTCTGTGGGCCCAACATATATAAACCACCACATCCCACTTCCTCTCCCCATAGGCTTGTTCAGATTTATGAGTCTAGGGGGGGCCATACCTAAACATAGCATAATGTGAAATACATAAGGTCCAACTTCTAAAGTCTCCATATTCTATAGCAGTCTTAACAATGTTAAAAGTACAAAGTTCAAAGTGTCATCTGAGACTCATCCAATCACTTAAATGTAATTCCCAAAGCAATACAGGAACAAGCTGGGCAAACTCTAAACTCTGCATCTCTATGTTTGATGACAGCGTGGTCTTAAGATCTCCAAGTCCTTTTACATCTTTGTGGACTTTCTCCTGGGCTGGTTTCCATTCCCTGTTAGGAGTTTCTCTCAGCAGATTGTCCATGGCTCTTACATCTCAAACATCTTGGTGCTTTCAAGGCAACTTCAACTTTACAGCTTCTTGTTTCAATGTCTGGGATCCACACATGTATTTCTGAACTCCTCCAAGGGTCTAGTGTCATTTTCTTAGCTCTGCCCTCTGTAGCACTCTAAGCTCAAGTTGATCGACTCCACTGCTTCTCTTGTTCTTGGTGATCATCCCATGGTACTGGCATCTCCAATATGTGGGTTCTTCTGCTGCAACTAGGCTTCACCAATAGCCTCTCATAGACTCTCTTCATGGTGCCAAGCATAAGCTCCTTTGCATGACTCCTTCATTCCTGGGCCATCAACTGTAACTGAGGCTGCACCCTTATTGATAGCCTTCTAGGRCCTCGTACAGTGCCAAGACTCAGCTGCTCTTCCTGACCCCTTAATGCCTTAAAAACCTGTACCACATGGGTGATTCCTACATGTTACAAAGTACAGCTACAGCACAATGTACAACCTTGGCTATCTCTGGAACACAGATTCTTTGTGCTTTCAGAAAACACTTCCCCGAAAATTTCATGTTGGTGATGCTGGTCTCTTCTAGATCACTACTAATTTCTTAGCTATAGCTAACCATCATCAATTATCCCAATAATCCCTTCTATTTTTCACTCTAAAGCCAGAGCCACATGACAGGTGCTGAGTTCTGCTGCTTGCAGGAAATGGAACTTGCCCCCCTTGTTCTATTATGTTATTACCAGCTTTCTGTTTTACTACTCCTTCAATGCCTAMCCTTGGGTGTCCTAGAACTTGCTCTGTAGACTCACCTTGAACTCAAAGATCTGCATGCTTGTTTCCTAAACACTGGGATTAAATGCTGGTAGATGTTTGGTTTTTTTTCTTTCTTTTTTTTTTTTTTAGATTTATTTATTTATTGTATTTATGAGTACACTGTTGCTCTCTTCAGACACACCAGAAGAGGGCATCAGATCCCAGAACAGATGGTTGTAAGCCACCATGTGGTTGCTAGGAATTGAACTCAGAACCTCTGGAAGAGCAGTCAGTGCTCTTAACAACTGAGCCATCTCTCCGGCAACACTGGGATTAAAGGTGTGGTCCACCAAGCCTGGATTTAAGTTTTCTTCACCTAGAACTTACTACGCTCTAGGTTGACCTTGATCTCAGAGATCTGCTTGAGTTTGTATCCTGGGATTAATGATGTGTACTACCAAACCTTGTCCTAAATTTAGCTGGGTCCAATCTTGCCTCTGTATCTCACTCCCATATCCTGTTAAGTCCTAGAACATAGAATTCAGCTCTAATCTACTTCTTGGTGCCTCTTAATATTTGGACCATATATTTTGTATTTGTCCTTTCTCAGCTTGCTCCTTTTCATTAAAATGTTCTTTATAAGAGTGAACTTTAGTAACCACACAACAGAATTTATACTAGGCTGTTTTGAGATTCCCCTTTTTAAAGCAATTAATCTGAACCTTAGTCTCAGGCAAACTATTCAGACAATGGCAAAAGGCAGCCATATTCTTCACCAAATTACCACAAAGACAGTCTCTATACCACATATGGAAGTTTTCCACTAAAACCTCTTGGGTCAGGTCTGCATAGTTCATGTCAGTCTTAGCAACAAAGACTCCATATTTCTGCTATGATAGCCCATTAAGCTCCACTTAAAAGATTCATCAACTTCCCAAATCCAAAGTCCCCAAGTTCACATTCTTCCAAACAAAAGCATGGTCAGGCCTATCACAGCAATACCCCACTCCTGATACCCAATTCTGTCTTAGTTCGGGTTTTACTGTTGTGAACAGATACCATGAACAAGGCAACTCTTATAAGGACAACATTTAATTAAGGCTGGCTTACAGGTTCAGAGATTCAATCCATTATCATCAAGGTGGTAACATGGCAGTGATCAGGCAGGCATGGTGCAGAAGGAACTGAGACTTCTACATCTCTATCTGAAGACTGCTAGCAGAATTCCAACTTCAAGGAAGCTAGGATGAGGATCTTAAAGTCCACATCCCCAGTGA
>BDUI01003515.1:0-17601 GCA_002335545.1 Apodemus speciosus
CAACTCTGTAGCCCTGATACATAAGTAAAATGTGAGACAAACAGAATTGAAGGTCATATTCTAAAGATATCTGCAAAAATTCCATTGAGTTCATTTTCTTCTTTGCTAATCATGTCTTCCATGATTAATTGTGCTTAGCATTCAGTACGAATTCCAGTGGAGAAACAATTTTTTCCTTTTGTGTGAGTGTCTGTTCCAGAACTTCTTGGTTAACAGTGATAGCCCATGTCCATTTACATCTGCTATCCTGGACATTTTCTCTGGCTTGACTTGGTTCAGGCTGTCTGCCAGCAGTCACAGTCTCTGTGAACAACTTTATATTTTCCATATATAAGATATATATAACATATGCATCAGTCCAATTGTATCTGGAAAACACTCATCCTTTGGAGTCATCCACCTCCTCTGGCTCTTTTAACCTTCTTAAACTTAAAACTTTTTCTTCTTATATTTATCTCCATTTTACTTTATTGTGTTTTAAATTCCTTATACAATACTGTCGCAATTCTAGTCTCTGCTTCTACAATTCAATATGCTTCTACAATTCAATATACCAAACAAAATATTCAAACTTTGAACACATATAAGTGAGAACAGGAAGCCCTTGCTTTATGGACATGGGTAATAAATTCAGTATAATTTTTCCAGTTCCAATGAAACAGTTATAGCTCACATACTTTGTCTTACCACTGAGGAATATTCATTTTTCTACATGTACCACTTTGTCATGTTTTATTTATGCTTAGCTGGAAATCTTGGATGTTTCTTTCTTCTATATGATGTAAATAGAGCATGAATAACATGCTGTGATTAAATAAAGATGTATGAACATCTATATAATAGTATGTAGAGCCATTTGATTACATATTTGGGAGGGTCATTTCTGGGACAAAATGTAATTTTATTAGTTTTTGGGGAATTTTCATAGGAATGTCTTCATCTCAGTTAAGTGTGGTTAAAGCCCATGTTTAGAGATGATATAGGTTCTAGTTGTATTGCTAAGGCTAATCTTGTCCAACTGCCTTATAAATAGTTGTTTATACCCAGTAGATTATGTAAGCCTTGATCACAGAGGATCATATGTACTGTGTGTAAAGGCTGATGCAGACATTTATGAGTGGTCAGAGTGATGGAGTACTTAGGAACAGACTAGTAATGATAGCAACCTCTCATCTAAAAATCAAGGTCCACCATAAAATAGGAAAATGGATACAGAAAATTGGGTCAGGGAATATAAAATTCTATTTCCAGAGATTTAACTGTTTTTATTGCACATCTAAACTTGCAGTAGCTATATTTAGCATCATAAGACACACAAATCAACCAAGTGAAATTACCACCATGGACACCTCTAAATGACTGAGTAGGTAAAGAGGTCTTCGGGCAAGTTTAGAAATATCAGGTAAATCTCTAGGAATTGAGTTATGTAAGTAGTCCATGAAGGTTAAATATCCATTTCGGTCCATATGCACCCTCTCCTCACCTCAAAATAACATAATATATTTAAAGAAAACATTACAACATTGATGGGGAAGAACACTTGAGGTCCCACAACAAGCTGAAGTTCTTTTGGCATTTCATAACTGATGGACAAAATATATTCACTTTTTTTGTGAAGATTTCTGGAGATTCACTCTTTACTAGTAATAATCTTATCTATGTGTACATAGGTGACACTAATTACACTGACTGTGTTATTAGGTAATGAAACAAAAGAAGTAGGATGTTGAGAAAGAGGCTTTTGGAAGGTCCCAAGGGGAACTACAGGGACCTAGTAGTGGTAGATTGTGGTGAGAGTCCTGAGAGTTGTTGTGGATCACAGTATATTTCATATATGATTGAAAATTTTAAAGAATAAAAATCCTTATGTATCATAGAAATAACAACTTTATATTTATACATATAATATATATATATATATATATATAATATAAGCATGTCTTAGTGATGAAATCCTTTCTTGACATAGCTACAGCTATTGCTCTAATTTAGTTATTGATGATACTTCTTTACTAATCATTGATAGGTGAGTATTTTGAAGCACATTTACATTTAGTCATTTTAGTGAGTTTTGAAATAGTATATAACCTGTTTCAAAGGCAAATATTAATTCCATGTATGTGAAATAAGTCTCTAGAGCTTAAAAAATGAGATGTTTTTTAGAAATTAAGATCATCCTCCTCCTCTTCATCATCATCATCATCGTCGTTGTCGTCGTCGTCATCGTCGTCGTCATCATGATCATCACACTATGCTCTCTTTAAATGAACATGCTAATATATTCCCAAGTGGAGCTACAGACTCAGGCCAAAATCTATTGAGATATTTATTTGCCCCTGCAGCTACATCCACAGCATCTGTCTAGGGTTCACAGAAAGTTTATGGGATTCATTTCCTCAGAGAGGATTAGGACTTGGTCCTGAGCATCCTACTGTCTGACCCATGAGCCTTTTCAGTTCTTCCTCTCCAGTACTTCTCCAGCTGGACTAGGACCTTATCTAAGAAGTACCTGCTCATGCATATGAAAATTACTTCAGTCTATGGCTGTAAATACAAGGATGTCCACACCCTAAAAACAACCTATGATCAGTGTCCTCTTCACAGTCCCTGAACACACTGACTTTAACCATGGAATGGAACTGGGTCATTCTCTTCCTCCTGTCATTAACTGAAGGTAAGYGGCTCACCAATTCCAAATCTGAAGACGAGACAGGACCTAAGGTGATAATGGCATCCACTCTGCCTTTCTCTCTGCAGGTGTCCAATCGCAGGTCCAGCTGCAGCAGTCTGGGGCTGAGCTGGTGAAGCCTGGGGCTTCAGTGAAGATTTCATGCAAGGCTTCTGGCTATACCTTCACTAGCTACAATATTCACTGGGTAAAGCTGAGGCCAGGAAAGGGCCTGGAGTGGATTGGAGGGATTAGCCCAGGATCTGGTAGTTCTGCCTACAGTGAGAAGTTCAAGGACAAGGCCACATTGACTGCAGACAAAGCCTCCAGCACAGCATACATGCAACTCAGCAGCCTGATATCTGAGGACTCTGCAGACTATTACTGTGCAAGAGACACAGTGTTGTAACCACATCCTGAGTGTGTCAGAAACCCTGAAGGAGCAGGAAGCAGTTCTGGGTCTGAGATGATGAAAAAGAAGACCAATATTTATACTAGCTCAGGAATAGAAATTCTAAGTGTTAATTTCTTGCCTCCTCCTCAGAGTACTATAGAGCCTTTGTCTCTATATAAAAGGACATCTATGAATAAAGTGATGCTGATTTATGATAAACCAATAAGACACTGTACATTGTCAACACCAGTGACCATGTGTTTATTGAATAAGAAATATTTACATGTTTCTTATTCAATAAAACAATAAAAATTGAAAAATGTAATCATCCATGATAAAAATATCACTGGCTTCTAAGAGACCAGAAGTTTGTTGAAATAGATGGGAATAAAGTATAATAGGATGTAGAGAGCCATATTGGGGTACTGTACTGCCTGAGATTGACCAAGGGCAAGAGCTTCAAGCAGGAATCTGACATTACGGCATAATAGAAGAGTAGGTTAAGGCAGGAACTTTAATATTAGGGGGGAACAAAAGAAGCAGGGCTTCAGGCAAGATTTTGAGCTTGGACAAGGAAGTAGGCTTAGGTATTTTGGTCATTCTGACAGTCCCTTGGAAACAACTGTCACAGGACTTTGCTTATTGCTTTGACAATTTTGTGTTTATTGTCTTGATTGTTTCTCATTGGACTACTATTGATCTTAATTCTTGCATGTAATTAAATTGGTATAAAAGTGGATTGGAAATTATTAAACCTGCCTTCAGTCTCAGAATTGACTGGGATCATGCTCCAGTTTTGTCTAATTGTCTCTTTCTTTTCAATCCTCACTCCTGCACTGGATAACCTGTTGAGTCACTAAGCAGGCTCGGTCAATAGGAATTTGATCAATAAAATTCAAATCACCAACAGTAAATTAAACAAACTCTCCCTTCATATTCTTAAGTATTATGTGACTTCAGGTATGTTAATAATCCTGGCTGTGTGTTCCATCAAAAGTTCCAGTCTCAGAATTTGAAAAAAATATTTGTATTAGAATGTATATTCATATAAATATAGTTCCTGTAGGTTGGTCAAAATATTACTAAATCAATTTTCATTGAACTCCATTACCAACACTATTCATGTACTTGTTAATTGAGGTAGGATATGAAATTACACATTAGTGTTTGACCCCATATGTTCTTCATTTGCAGTCCTAGTAAACATTGCTACAATCAATTGCCTTTTTGACTATCGACCTATACTGATACAGCATCAAATGTCATAGTTCATTGCATACCTGTCAACCAGTTTTGTTCTATAGAGTATTTGTGAAAATATGTCTCTTTATCTACATGTGTTTCTTGTTATTTGTTTTTGGTGATTTTCTTCTGTTTGTTTGTTTTTTTTCCTATTCCCATTATGTTTGCTTTTCTTTTATCTTACCTTGTTTTTCTTTTTTTTTAATACATTTATATTCTTTTTGTTTTCCAAATAAACAAAAGATAAAGAAACAAATCAAGCTGGGATAAGATTTGGAGATGTTGGAGAAGGTAAATCAATAATCGAAAAGTATTGCATTAAGGAATCTATTTTCAATAAAAAATAGAAATAAGAATTTTAAAAAGTTAACAAAGAATTAATTCTCATAACATCATTGTTGTGTAAATATCACATATGCTCATATGCCCATACTTTAGGTTTCATGTCTTTGTTTAAATTATTCAAAGTGTAATCAGAAGCCAGGCCAGGAAAGATTTAAGGGTAAGACATATTAAAATTCTAAGGTGTAGTGAAATGCATAAAATGTATGGGTTTTTAGCCTCTAGGCCTCTCTGTCTCTCTGTCTTTTCTTCTCTCTCTCTCCCATGGCCACTCCCTCTTACTCTCCCTACCTCCCTCACCCCCTCTGTGCATGTGTTTATGTGTGTTTAGTAATGAACTTTCCTATTGTTAATCTCTAAGTGCACAGAGTAGTTTTACTAGGATATTTTTAATTTTGTGAGCGCCTCTCTGCAGTTGTCATAGAGGGAAACCAATCCTGTGAAGAGATGACAATGAGCAGGAGTGGCATATTCACTTTGATAACACAGATCAGACTTTGTGGAGTATAAGCAGTCATTTCATTGCAGATTTACGTGGATTTTGATAAAAGGTCTCCAAGCAACAATAGTTTCCATAATTATTCCAAATCCTGCTTCACAATAAAGCTTAGGTATGACTACATACAATTCATTTTACGAAATTCCTGTGAACATGAGTGTGGATTCTATTGCTAAAATTCAGATGCCAGTCTGTTCTATGACCAGCAGCATATAAGTCAATGGGCCATAAATTGTATGTGACACCTCTCCTAAGGATGGGTAATAGTTTAATAACGGAAGGGTCTGGGAGAATTATTCTGGGAAATTGTGGTGTGTACAGTCCCTAATTCCCCAGATTAATCCTAAGATCCCCAGGTTGTTAAGAATCTCCACTCTCATCTTTCTGGATGATGTGTAGGTATTAGATTTCATCTCCTTCCTCAAGGAGTGAAGATTTCCAGCATAAAGCGACAGGAAATATCTTCAACAAAATTATAGAAGCAAACTTCCTTAACCCAAAGAGGAGCAGGAAGCAGCTCTGGGTCTGAGATGACAAAAAAGGCTAATATTTAGACTAGCTCAGGAATACAAATTCTAAGTGTCCATTTATTGCCTCCTCCTCAGAGTCTTATGGTGCCTTTATCATCTTTGTAAAAGGACATCTATGAATAAAGTGATGCTGATTCATGATAAACATATAAGACACTGTATATTGTCAACACCAGTGACCACCTGTTTTATTGAATAAGAAATATTTACATGTTTCTTATTGATGTAAACAATAAACAGTGAAAATGTGATCATGCATGATAAAAATATTACTGGATTCTGAGAGAACAGAAATTTGTTGAAATAGATGGGAATAAAGTACAATAGGAATTTGATCTATTAAATCCAAATCACCAACAGTCAGTTAAACAAACTCTCCCTTCATCATCTTAAGTATTATGTGACCTCAGGTATGTTAATTATTCTGGTTGTGTGTTCCATCAGAAGTTCCAGGCCCTTAGAATTTGAAAAATATTTGTCATAGAATACATAGACATATAAATATAATCCCTGTAGGTTGGTCAAAATATTACTATATCAATTTTCATTGAACTCCATTACCAACACTATTCATGTACTTGTTAATTGAGATAGGATCTGAGATTACACATGAGTGTTTGACCCCATATGTTCTTCCTTCGCAGTCCCAGTAAACATCCCTACAATCAATTGTCTTTTTGACCATCGACCTATAATGATACAGCATCAAATGTCATAGTTCATTGCATACCTGTCAACCAGTTTTGTTCTATAGAGTATTTGTGAAACTATGTTTCTGTATCTGCATGTGTTTCTTGTTATTTGTTTTTGGTGATTTTCTTCTATTTGTTTGTTTTTTTCTATTCTCATTACGTTTGCTTTTCCTTTATCTTACCTTGTTTTTCTTTTTTGTAATACATTTATGTTCTTTTTGTTTTCCAAATAAACAAAAAGAGAAGGAAACAAATCAAACTGGGATAAGATTTGGAGATGTTGGGGAAATCAATACTCAAATTTTTTTCTGAAGAGATCTATTTTCAATAAAAAATAGAAAAAAGAATTTTAAAAAGTTGGTAAATAAAGAAATAATTCTGATAACATCATAATTGTGTAAATATCACATATGCTCATATGCCAATACTTTAGGTCTCATTTCTTTATTTCAATTGTTCAGAGTGTAATCAGAAGCCAGGCCAGAAGAGATTTAAGGATATGACTGCTGTAAAATGCATAATTCTAAGGCATAGTGAAATACATAAGTAAAATGTTGAGGTTCAGCCTCTCAGTCTCTCTTTCTCTCTCCCTCCCCAAATCTTGCCCTCTCCTTTTCCTTCTCCCACTCTCCCGTTTTCTGTCTCTTTGTGTCTGTCTCCATCTCTCTCTCTTTCTCTCTGTGTGTGTGTTTATTGAAGAACTTTCCTATTATTAATCTCTAAGTGCACAAAGTAATTTCTACTAAGATATCTTTAATTTCTTGAGTGTCTCTCTGCAGGTGTCAAAGAGGCAAACACACCCTGTGAAGAGATGAAAATGAGCAGGTGGTGCAGATTGACATTGGTAACATGGATCAGATTTTGTGTAGTACAATCACAGCCAGTTTATTGTAGATTTACATAGATTTTGGTAAAAGGTCTCCAGGCAACAATAATTTCCATAATCATTCCAAATACTGTCTCACAGTAAAACTTAGGTATGAATATATACAACCCATTTTATGAAGTTCCTGTGTACATGAGGGTGGATTCTTTTCCTAAAGTCCAGATTCTAGTCTGCTCTATGACCAGCAGCATATAGGCCAGTAGGCCAAAAAGTATATGTGACACCTCCCCTAATGATGGGTAATAGTCTAAGGATGGAAGAGTCTAGTATAATTATTCTGGATAATTGTGATGCATTCTGTCCCTAACTCTCCAGATTAATCCCCAGATCACACAGTTGTTAAGAATATCCACTCTCAGCTTTCTAGATAATGTGCAAGTATTAGATTTCATCTCCTTCCTCAAGGTTACATCCCTGTGTGACAAAAAATATTCTGGTTCCTTTAGTGCTTCTCTGTGAGAACAAGGTCCCCATACTCTACAATCTTTATAGCAATATCATTAATAATCTTGATAAATATTTGTTGCTATGTGTCTGTGAAAGTAAACTATATCAGTAAATTAACTGTGTGGAACCTGGAGGGTGGTGCAGAGATGGGTATTTTCTGACGCTGTGGAGTATGTATGTTTCTCAGTTCCATGTTTGAGAGCTGAAAAACCATCTCCTATGTTAGTTCTTGTTTAAAAGCACAAAAACTCTGAAGCATATTAATGAGATTAGTTCCTAAATTCTATGTCTGCTCCTAGAAATGCTACAGAAACATAAATGACAAAATTTTTAGGTTCTCTCTATCATCATGAAACCAGCTTATCTTACATTCAAGTAAATCCCTCAATTTGAAAATTACAACTTTCTTATAACTATAGTCAAACAAGTTTAAGACTAGTATGATAAAAATTTCAAGTCTTTGAAGAAAAAAATTAAGAAGATATCACAAGATGGAAACATCTGCTATCCTAGATTGGTAGTGTTAGCATAGTAATGATGATCATCCTACCAAAAACCTTCTACAGTTTCAATATAAAACACAGCAAAATTTCAGTACAATTTTAATATATCTTGAAAGGATACCACTCAACTTCATATGGGAAATCAGTAAAATTCTGAACAGCTAAAACTATCCTGCGTAATAAAGGAACATCTGGAGATTTCAGCATCCCTTATTTCAAAGTGTACTACAGGGTTATAGTAATATAAACATCATGATAATGGAATAAAACAAGAATGGTTAATAAAAAATCAAATAAACTTTCCAGATAAAAATCCACATATTTGTGACACCTAGTTTTTGATAAAATCAGTAATATACCATAGAAGAACAAAAGCATTTTAGCAAATTGTTTTGGTCTAACAAAATGTTAATATGTAGAATAATGCAAAAAGATCCATATCTCTTTCCATGCACAACACTCAAGACCAACCAGATCGGTTTTCTCAGTATGAAAACCGATATCTTGATCCAAAAGGAAAGAATATGGGGAATATCTTAGAACTCATTGGTGGCACATGAGACACATCCTGAACAAAACACCAGTGGCACAGGTCCTGAAAGCCTAAATCAATAAGTGTAACTTAATGAAACTGAAAATGTTGTTTAAGGCAAAGCACATCATCAATAAGACCAAACAGTATCTTAGAGAATGGTAAAATTTTCTCACCAACTCTTCATGTGACCAGAGGATGATATACAAAACACATACTCTAAAAACTAGATGTCAATAAACCAAATTGAAATGGTTTATAGGTCTAAATAGAATTATATTTTTTAAAAAAAATTATTCTTCAATCTCTTTTTTAACATTCCATATTTTGTCACCCTCCCATTCTATCTTATGACTGTTCCATGTCCCATACCTCCTCCCCTCACCCCACAACTGTCTTCGAGAGGATCTCCCCAGCCTCCAACCCACACCCCATCATACCTCCCCAGATCATGGGGCTTCAAATCTCTTGAGGAATAGTGCATCTTCTCTGACTGAGTCCAGACCCAGCAGTTCTCTGTTGTATATGTGTTGGGGGGTTCATATCTTATGGTGTATGTTCTCTGCTTGTCTGTGACTGAGAGATCCCTGGGACCAGGTTAGTTTAGTCTGCTTGTCTTCCTCTAGGGTCACCCTCCTCCTTAGCCTCTTCCATCTTTCCCTAATTCAAACATAGGTGTCACCAGCTTCTGTCAATTGGTTGGGTGTAAATATTTGCATCTGACTCTTTCAGCTCTTTGTTGGGCCTCTCAGAAGGCAGTTATGATATACCTGTTTGTAACCACACCATAGCATCAGCAATAGTGTTACGATGTGGAGCCTCCCCTTGAGCTGGATCCAATTTGGGCCTGTAACTGGACCTCCTTTTTCTCAGGCTCTTCTACATTTGTGCCTCAGCAGTTCTTTCACACAGGAACAAATCTGGGTCACAGTTTTTGACTGTGGAATAATAACCCCATCTCTCCACTTCATTCCCTATCTTTCTATTGGAAGTGGACTCCACAGGTTCCCTCTCCCCATTGTAGGGCATTTTATCTAAGGTCTATGTCTTTGAGGCCTCATTTCAATTCATTAATGACAGAGAGGCAATTAAAGGAATGTTCAGTGTTCTAACTGAACAGTGAAATGTAAATCAAAATGTGTCTGGGATCCTATCTTGCAGGTGTCAGCATGGCTAAGATCAAAAACATAAGTGTCAGCTAATKCTGGTTAGGATGTGGTGTAATAGGAATTCTCATCTGTTGCTGGTAGAAGTGCATACTTTTATATCCACTCTAGCACACACATTTATATTAAAACTACAATTACAACTAAATATCCTTTGTTAATTGGTATTTATTTCATTCATTACCTATGAACTTTATTGAAACCACAGACATCAATTGTATATCCACTTAAAAGAAGGCAACAAGTTTTCAAACATGAGGTATCGAGTATCTACTTATCACCATTACTGTCAGCAGCATACATAAATCTGTCTGCAAACTTTTCCACTGAGAGGAGAACTTCCTTAGCTGGAAAATATGGTTTTGACTTGAGAGCTGAGTGGGCAATGCTCTATTCACAGGACTGATCACTAGCAGTGCTTCTGGGCAGGTGATGTTGGCTAGTTTCTAAGGTGTCCTCTATTTCCATGTGAAGCACTCAGCTCAGAGAATGGAGAGAGGTAAATGCTGGGTATTTTACATCATGTGGATTTCATTTCATTTTGATTTTCAACATTCTTTTTTGTTCATAATTAAGTTTAAATAGTTCAAATATCAAATCTGTAATATTAATCCCTTGTATAAATTTGGTGCCTCAGGGTAAGAGATAAGAAGAAAGTAACTTAATTAAAGGCTGTCTTTGTGGATCTCCAGAATCCAAAAGATAGCGAAAAAATGATATCCTCAAACCAACACCATACCACTATTCCTTGCATATGAATTTAGACAATGTTTCCTACAAAGTCTGGGATTCAAAGAACTCTGTTCATAATTTTGGGGACATACTGGTATCAATTACATTATTGTCCTATCTTATGATTAGGGTATAAGAATCCTTAAGTCTTGAGTGATGTCCAAGGTTTGTGTACAACATCTATCTGTGTTTTTAGATTTACTTTCTGGACATCTTTTGCCCACTGTGCTGATGCCCAACATCTGATAGAACTGAATAAAAGAAGTAATATTTCTCTCCTTTTAAAATTGTAAAAATGCAGTAAATAATGAAGTACTTGTCAGTCAATAAACAGAAATCAGAAACATGTGAGCCAGGAAATTGACAGATATGTAAAGTAAATGAACCTTTACTCTTTTTTTTGTGTAATTATAGCATTCACATCTGCCAGTCTCCCGACGTCTCTTAGCCTTACACTAAGTCTACACTGTCCATACACTTGTGTGAGTGTATGTATGTATGTATGTATGTATGTATGTATGTATGTAACTATGTATGTATGTATGTTAATGAAAACATGTTCTGACAAGATTCATATAGGTGGCAATCTCTGGCATCAGGCACAGAGCAAGACAAAAGAAGGAAATATATTAATACTTTGAGTTCTTCATATGTCCTTCATGCAAAAACGCAAGGTAATGATCTCTGGTTGAGTGAACAATGTCAGTACACTTCATGTTAGACTAAGGGTCTCTCTCAATCTTGTTACACAGTATTCATCTGAAGTGTTTCATTCTGAGGACTCTGGTATTCAGATAGCTACTGTATATGGGGATCAGTGGTGAGCTTGTTTGCTTCTTATTACAAATTTGTTCTTCTAGAGTCCTAAAATTTAGGTACACCATCAGAGTGAGCACATGATGAGGGAAAGCAAAACTCTCCTGTCTCCGCCCAAACTTAAGTTAAAAAATCCAATGATGAACCTGGCTAGTCACAGGTGTACAAACATGGACAGGCTTACTTTCTTCAATCCTGGTGCTGATTTTCCCCTCATGTGAATGCCTAGCTTCCCAAGGGATTAACTTTTCTATCCTTGCTCTATTCTAACCTTTTCAGCTGTATTATTTTCTTCACAGGTGTCCTGTCCCAGGTTTCTCTGAAAGTCCGGCCCTGGGATATGGCAACCCTCACAGACCCTCACTCTGACTTGATCTTTCTCTGGGCTTTCACTAAGCACTTATGGTATAGGTTTGGGTTGGATTGATCAGTCCTCAAGGAAGGTTCTAGAGTGGCTGGCAAACATTTGGTGGGATGATAGTAAGTACTACAACCCATTCCCAGAGAGCCAGCTCACAATCTATGCATCAAGGTAGATGTGTTAACCTGAGATGAAAATAAATGAAATCCAACACTCACATTCTACCATGCTGATCCAAGCAATAAGAACTATATGGCTAAACTTACAAGTAAACGCATTCGCTGCCCAGCTATTTCCCTTATGTGCATGCTTTAATTCTGAATGGCTTGATTTATTCAGGTTTTCTGGGTTAACTACATCTGCTAATAGTTCATGTTTACAATGTGCATGTGCAGTCCTGAGGCACCATGGAATGATTCTCATTACAGGACTCTAAGATTCAGACCTTTCATCTGGATGGTTCTTTTTTGTTATCTTTGAAGTTTTTCACTAATTTTCCATTTTGTTAATACAGGACGACTTAAGCAGTAAGTTCAAAACTGGTCCACCTTCTAAGAGTCCATCCAGGTCCTGAACTGCTTTAACATTTCAGTCATTTAAATGTTAAAGTCTCACTCCTGTGTACCATTATTGTATAAGACCTTTCATTGTGTCTACTAAACAATGTAGGTTGAGTGATTTACCCTTTGAACATAGGTGTTCTGCCCCAATTGTATTATGATGATGTCAGCAAAGAGCCTGTTATCTACTGTCATTACATTTTTGTAAATGGGAACTCCTAGAACTGGCTCCAACTGTCAGCAAGCAGGAACCTGGGTTCAAGAGAGACATTATAGTAATATTGGTACAACTTAAAATCACTGATGCACAAATCATTATCCCCAGGTGACCTAGAGCCATCTCTCTCTTCAGTGGAACTCTGTGAACACTGAAGTTACATGGTTAAGATTTTTCTTAGGCCAGACAATGCAACTTCAGTGTGAGCCATGAAAAACCTATTTTTAGGGGAGCTCATGGCCAGCAGATGGCACAATGAGTCCATGAATCCCCATAGAGTGATGAGGTGGATATGGAGGGGACTCTGAGTCTTCTGTTGTTTTCTTAATTAAGTGTACTAACTGATTTGCACTGCAGTGATTAACATGATGTGTCCATGCTCAAACACAGTAAAGATTCTTTGCTAAACAGTTTGCAGATTTATGTTCACTTGTCTTTATTCAGCTTTTATAACATTTTGAATAAAAGTGGTATAATTTATTTTAAGAACTTATTTCCCCACCCCCAGCTATTTCCAGTTCCTTCCTACTTCTGAATTCATGCAACTAAAACAGACCATATGTATATCCACATATATTTCCATGCCTTGGTGGTAAAGTCCTCCATATAAACATCTATAGCTTATATCTATAAATTAGTTAATAATGATAGTTCTGCAATAGTCACTGGTGTATAATATTTAAGCACATTTACTTTTATACATTTTAGAGAATTTTGAAGTATAACTTGTGGGAAAGGCAAATACTACTTGCATTTATCTTAAATAATGTTCTAATTCACAAAAGTAGCTATTTTTTGAAATTTAGCATCAAAATCATCATTATCATATCATCATAATCTTCTTCTTCTTCTTCTTCTTCTTCTTCTTCTTCTTCTTCTTCTTCTTCTTCTTCTTCTTCTTCTTCTTCTTCTTCTTCTTCTTCATCTTGATCACAAAGAACCATCTGTAAATCCTTGTGTTAACATTGTCCAAAAATGAAGCAACAGACTCAGGCCAAAAATTTATTGAGAGCTTAGTCCCCGATGTTATATCCACAACATGTAACCAGGGCTCAAGGAAAGTTTATAGCATGCATTTCCTCAGAGAGGATTAGGATATGGACCCTGAGCATTCTGCTACCTGACCCATGTCCCTTCTCAGTCCTTCCTCTCCAGTTCTTCTCAAGCTAGACTAGGTTCTTACCTAAGAAGTATCTGCTCATGAATATGCAACTTCAATAAATCTGTGGCAGTAAATACAGGGATGTCCAACAAATGCAAACAGCCTAAGATCTGTGTCCTCTCCATAGTCCCTGACAACAGTGACTCTAACAATGGAATGGAGCTTGGCCATTCTATTCCTCCTGTCAGTAACTGCAGGTAAGGGGCTCAGAAKTTCAAAATCTGAAGAGGAGAGAGGGCCTGATGTGACAATGATATCCACTCTGTCTTTCTCTCCATAGGTGTCCAATCACAGGTCCAGCTGCAGCAATCTGGAGCTGAGTTGGTGAAGCCTGTGGCTTCAGTGAAGATTTCATGCGAGGCTTCTGGCTACACTTTTACCAGCTACTGGGTGAACTGGGTTAAGCAGAGGCCTGGACATGGCCTTGAGTGGACTGGAGGTATTTATCTTGGAGATGGTCGTATTGAATACAATGAGAAGTTTAAGGGCAAGGCCACACTGACTGTAGACACATCCTCCAGCACATTCATCTCAGCAGCCTGACATCTGCGGACTCTGTGGTCTATTACTGTGCCACACACAGTATTATAACCACATTCTGGGTGTCAGAAACCCAGAAGGAGCAGGACGCTGCCCTAGGACTGAGGTGATAGAAAGATTAATCTTTTGACTTGCTCAAAATTTGTAATTTTGTATGTCTATTTATGGTCTCCTCCTCACAGTTCAATAGAGCCTTTGTCATCTTTGTAAACATCCATCTATGAATAAAGTGATGTTAGCTGAGGATTAATTTACGGTTCTCCATACCTTGTCAACCTCTTCACCAGTAAGCACCTCCATTGACATGTGTCTTATTACATAAAACAATAAAAATGGAAAAGCATGATGATGCATGATAAAAATATCACTGGATCATGAGAAAGCAGAACTTTCTTAAAATTGCTGGGAACAATGTATAATATGAGATTGACCTAGAAAACCCAAATCATCAACATCCATAGCCTTTTGTAGAAGAGGGACATATACTGGCACAGCATCAACACAGTTCATTTCATACCTGTTGCTTAGCTTTATTCTAGAGAGTATTTGTGACCATATGTCTCTGCATCCATCTGTGTTTCCTTGTTTGTTTCTGGTAACTTTTCTTCTGTTTGTCTGTTTTGTGCTATTCCCACATGCTTGCTTTTCCTTTATCTAACTTTGTTTTTACTTTTTATTACATTTATGTTCTTTTGTTTTCTTTTATTTATGTATTTTATTGGATATTTTCTTTATTTACATTTCAAATATTATCCCCTTTCCCAGTTTTCTGCCCTCCCAGAAATCACCTATACCAACTTCTCTCCTCCTGGTTCTATGAGGGTATTTCTTCCACCCACCCCACTCTCATCTCCCTGCCCTCAATTCCCCTACTCTCGAGCATCTATTAAGCCTTCATAGGACCAAAGACCTCTCCTCCCATTGATGCCTGACAACACAATACTCCACTACATATGCTACTAGAGCTATGTTTGCTCCTTGGCTCAGGCCCTGAGAGCTCTGGGGGATCTGTTTCGTTGATTTGTTGTCCTCCCTATGAGGTTGCAAACGCCATTCAGCTCCTTCAGTACTTTCTCCAACTCTGCCATTGGGGAACCCATGCTCAGTCCAATGGTTTCTTGTGAGCATCAACTTCTATATTTGCAATSGTCTGGCTAGGCCTTTCAGGAGACAGCCATATCAGGCTCATTTAATCAAGCATTTCTTGGCATTCACAGTAGTGTCAGGGTTTGGTAACTGTATATGGGATGAATCCCTATGTGGGGCAGTCTCTGGATGTCCTTTCCTTCAGTTTATGCTCTATACTTTATCTCCATATTTGCTCCTATCAGTATTTTGTTCCTCTTCTCAGAAGAACCAAAGCACCCACACTTTGGTCTTCCTTCTTCTTGAGCTTCATGTGGTCTGTAAACTGAATCTTGAGTTTTACGAGATTTTGGGCTAATAACCACTTATCAGTGAGTGCATACCATGCATGTTCTATTGTGATTGGGTTACCTCATTCAGGCTGTTACTTTCTAGTTCTATCCATTTGCCTAAGAATTTCATGAATTCATCATTTTTTAATGGCTGAGTAGTTCTCCATTGTGTAAATATACATTTATGATACTTTCTGTATCCATTCCTCTGCTTAAGGACATCTGGGTACTTTCCAACTTTTTGTTATTATAAATAAGGCTGCTTTGAACATAGTGGAGCATGTGTCCTCACTACATGTCAGAGCATCTTTTAGGTATATTCCCAGCAGCTGGGTTCTCAGCTGTCCAATTTTCTGAAGAACCTCCAAACTGATTTCCAGACTTGTTGTACCAGCTTGAAATCCCACCAGTAATGGAGGAGTGTTCCTCTTTCTCCACATCCTTGCCAGCACTGCTGTCACCTGAGTTTTATATTTTAGCTTTTTTGAATGATGTGAGGTGGAATCTCAGGATGTCGAACATTTCCTTAGGTTGGCTACTCAATATTCCCCAGTTGAAAATTCTTTTTTAGCTCTGTACCCCATTTTTAATAGGGTTATTTGATTCCTTGGAGTCTAACTTCTTGAGTTCTTTGTATATTGGTATTAGCCCTCTTTAAGATGTAGGATCGCCAAAGATATTTTTCCAATCTGCTGATTGCTGTTTTGTCCTACTGACAGAATCCTTTGCCTTTAAGATGCTTTGCAATTTTATGAGGTTCCATTTGTCAATACTTGATCTTAGAGCATAGACCGCTGGTGTTCTGTTCAGGTAATTTTCCCCTGTGACAATGTGTTCAAGGATCTCCCCCATGTTCTCCTCTATAAGTTTCAGTGTTCCTGGTTTTATGTGGAAGTCCTTGATCCACTTGGACTTGAGCTTTGTACAGGGAGATAAGAATGGGTTGCTTTTCATTTTTCTACTTGCTGATTTCCAGTTAAACCAGCACTATTTGGTAATAATGCTGTCTTTTTTCCATTGGATGGTTTTAGCTCCTTTGTCAAAAATCAAATGACCACAGGCATGTGGGTTCATTTCTAGATCTTCTATTCTATTGATCTTCCTGCCCCATTCTGTATCAGTACCACAGTTTTAATCATTATTGCTGTGTAATACAGCTTGATATCAGGGATGTTGATTCTTCCAGATACTCTTTTACTGTTGAGAAGAGTTTTTTGCTATCCTGTTTTTTTTTTTTTGTTGTTGTTGTTGTTATTCCACATGAACTTGCAATTTGCTCTTTCTACCACTATGAAGAATTGAGTTGTAATTTTGATGGAGATTGCATTGAACCTGTAGATTTCTTTTGGCAAGATGGCCATTTTTTGTTGTATTAATCCTGCCAATTCATGAACATGGGAGATCTTTCCATCTTCTGATATCTTCAATTTCTTTCTTCAGAGTCTTGAAGTTCTTGTCATACAGGTCTTTCACTTGCTTGGTTAGACTCACACTATGRTATGTAATATTAGGTGTGACTATTGTGAAGGATGTCAATTCCCCAATTTCTTTTTCAGCTTGTTTATCCTTCGAATAAAGGAAGGATACTGATTTATATAAAGCCACTTTGCTGAAGTTGTTGATCAGCTTTAGGAGTTCTCAGACAGAAAATATTTTACATTTATTATATTCTTCCTCTTCTTTTAACTACTTACTTGTTTTTTTAAAAGATTTTCTCCTATTTGATTGGATTATTAATCCAATTTGACATGTGTCTATCACTTCATGATAGCTCGATCCTTTTTTTCTGAACATTTTAAAGTCACTTTCTCTCTAATCCTGGGTAAGGGACATTGAGAATCACAGGAAGGAACAATAGGATGGAGACAGGGATTTCCATTGCTGTTAAGAAACT
>BDUI01003515.1:51575-64403 GCA_002335545.1 Apodemus speciosus
GCCACAAACAATATAAAGTATCTTGGTTTGACTCTAACCAAACAAGTGAAAGATCTGTTTGACAAAAACTTCAGGTCTCTGAAGAAGGAATTGGAGGAAGACCTCAGAAAATGGAAAAACCTTCCATGCTCATGGGTTGGCAGGATTAATATAGTTAAAATGACAATCTTGCCAAAAGTAATATACAGATTCAATGCAATTCCCTCTGGTTCTTATAATCTCAACTTTAAAACTTTTTTCTTCTCAATTTTTATCTACGTTTTACTTTACTTTCTTTTTTAAATTCTTTATACTCTACTGTCCCAATTCTAGTCTCTCTGCTTCTACAATTCAATATACCGAACAAAATATTCAATTCTTTGAATACATATAAGTGAGAACGGGAAGCACTTGCTTTATGGACATGGGTGATCTCTTCAATATAGTTTTTCCAGTTCCAATGAGACACTTATAGATCACATAATTTGTTTTACCACTGAATAATATTCATTTTTCTACATGTACCACTTTGCCATGTTTTATTTATGCTTTGTTGGAAATCTGGGATGATTCTTCCCAGAATAACATGCTGTAAATAAATATGGATATACGAACATTTATATAATAGTATATAAATCTATTTTAGTACATATTTGGATGGGTAATTTATGGGACACAGCATAATTTTATTMATTAGTTTTTAGTGAATTTTCGTAGGAAAATCTTCATTCCAGGTAAGTATGGTTAAAGCCCATGTTTATTGATAATATGGGCTATAGTACACAACAGTTGTATTGCTAAGGGTCATGTTGTCAAACTGTCTCATAAATATTTATGTTTATACCAAGTAGACTGTGTGAGCCTTGATCACAGAGGATCATATATACTGAGTGTAAAGACTGATGCAGATATTCATGAGTGTTCAGAGTGCTGAAAATGATTGACAGAGTAGTCAGCCACAGATGAGTCATGATAACATCCTCTCATCTAAAAATCAAGGACCACCATAAAATAGGAAAAAGGATACAGAAAATTGGGTCAGGGGATATCAAATTCTATCTCCAGAGATTTAACTGTTTTTATTGTACATATGAACACTCACAGCTATATTTAGCAGCATAAGACACACAAATCAACCCAGTGAAATTACCAACGTGGAGACCTCTAAATGGTTTATGAAATAAAGTTGTCTACTGACAAGCTTAGAATTATCTGGTAAATCTCTTGGAATTGAGTTATGTAATTAGTGACCCAAGGTTAATATATTCACTTTGGTGCATATGTACCCTCTCCTCACCTCAAAATAATATAATATATTAAAAAACATTACAGAATTGATGGGGAGGAACACTTGAGCACTCATACCAAGCTGAAGGACTTTTGGCATTTGATGACTGATGGGTGAAATATATTTATTTTGGGTTAAATATTTCTGTAGATTAACACTTTACTAGTGATAATCCTATCAATGTGTATATAGGTAGCACTAATTAAACTCACCTTGTTATTAGGTAATGAAACAGAGGAAGTATGATTTTGAGAAAGAGACTTTTGGAAGGTCCCAAGGGGAAGCACAGGGGCCTAGCGGTGGTAGACTGTGGTAAGTGCCCTGAGAGTAGTTGTAGGTCATACCATATTTCATATATGATTGAAAATTTGAAAGAATAAAAATCCTTATGTAAAAAAGAAATAATAGCTTTACCTATGTACAGATTTTTCATATTTGTATTTTTTGCACTGTGCATATTTCTCCTTTAACCTCTTGTCCCTCCTATTGCCCTTGACATTTCATTAAAAATGTATTTTTCTCATGAAAATATTCTGTTGCTTTATAAATATATGTATGATATNCTCCTTCTCCTTCTCCTTCTCCTTCTTCTTCTTCTTCTTCTTCTTCTTCTTCTTCTTCTTCTTCTTCTTCTTCTTCTTCTTGTTCTTCTTCTTCATTGTACTCTGCTATCTTTAAATGAACATGTTAACATATTCCCAAGTGGAGCTACAGAATCAAGTCAAAATCTATTGAGATATTTCCCCTGCAATTACATCCACAGTATCTGTCTAGGGTTCACAGAAAGTGTATGGGATTCATTTCCTCAGAGAGGATTAGAACTTGGACCTAAACATCTTAAACTATCTGACCCATGTACCTTTTCAATCCTTCCTCTATAGTACTTCTCCAGCTGGACTAGGTCCTCATGTAAGAAGTCACTGCTCTTGAATATGGTAATTACTTCAGTCTATGGCAGTAAATACAGGCATTTCCACACCCTAAAAATAACCTATGACCAGTGTCCTATCCACAGTCCCTGAACACACTGACTTAAAACACGGGATGGAGCTGGGTCTTTCACTTCCTCCTGTCAGTAACTGCAGGTGAAGGGAATCTCTAGTTTCAAATCTGAAGAGAAGATAGGGACTGAGGTGACAGTGACATTCACTCTGCCTTTCTCTCCATAGGTGTCCAATCTCAGATCCAGCTGCAGCATCCTGGAGCTGAGCTGGTGAATCCTGTGTCTTCAGTGAAGCTGTCCTGCAAGACTTCTGGCTACACCTTCACAAGATATGCTATAAGCTGGTTAAAGCAGMGACCAGGACAGGGCCTTGAGTGGATTGGAGTGATTATACCAGGATCAGGTATTACTGAATACAATGAGAAGTTCAAGGGCAAGGCCACACTGACTGCAGACATATCCTCCAGCACAGCCTGCATGCAACTCAACAGCATGATGTCTGAGGATTCTGCAGACAATTATTGTGCAAGAGACACAATGTTGTAACCACATCCTGAGAGTGTCAGAAACCCTGGAGGAGAAGGAAGCAGCTCTGGGACTGAAATGATGAAAAAGACTAATATTTAGAGTAGTTGAGAAAGAGAAATTCTATAGAACTCTTCAGAGTCCTATAGTGCCTTTTTCATCTTTGTAAAAGGAAATCTATGAATAAAGTGATGCTGATTTATGATAAACCTATTGGATACCATACATTGTCAACATCCTGGAACACCTGTTTTATTGAATAAGAAATATTTACAGGTTTCTTATTCAATAAAACAATAAAAAGTGAAAAATGTGATCATGCATCGTAAAAATATCATTGGATTCTGAGAGAACAGAATCTTGTTGAAATAGATGGGGATAAAGTTTAATAGGAATTTGATCTATAAAATCCAAATCAACAGTCGCTTAAACAAACTCTCCCTTCATTGTCTTAAGTATTATGTGACTTCAGGTATGTTAATAATTCTGGTTGTGTGTTCCATCAGAAGTCCCAGTCTCTTAGAATTTGAAAAAAAAATATTTGTATTAAAATGCATAGACATATAAATATAATTCCTGTAGGTTGGTCAAAATATTACTAAATCAATTTTCATTGAATTCCATTACCAACACTACTGTGCACTTGTCAATTGAGGTAGGATGTGAGATTACACAGGAGTGTTTGATCCCATATGTACTTCCTTCACTGTCCCAGTAATCATTCCTACAATCAATAGCCTTTTTGATCATCGACCTATACTGATACAGTATCAACTCTCATTATTCATTGTATACTTGTCGCCCAGTTATGTTCTATAGAGTATTTGTGAATGTATGTCTCTGTATCCATATGTATTTCTTATTATTTGCTATTGGTGATTTTCTTCTGTTTGTTTGTTTTATCCTGTTCCCATTATGTTTGCTTTTCCTTTATCGTACCTTTTTTTCCTTTTTGATTACATTTACGTGCTTTTTGTTTTCCAAATAAACAAAAATGATATAGAAACAGTAATCAAGCTAGGATAAGATTTGGAGGTGTTGGGGAAGGGAAATCAATAATCAAAATGTATTGCATGAAGAAAGCTATTTTCAATAAAAAATAGAAATAAGAATTTTAAAAAGTTAATAAATAAAGAAATAATTCCGATAACATCATTGATGTGTAAATATCACATATGCTCATATGCCCATATTTTAGGTCTCATGGCTTTGCTTAAATTGTTCAAAGTGTAATCAGAAGCCAGGTCAGAAAATATTTAAGGATAAGGCTTATGTAAAATGCATAATTCTAAGGCATAGTGAAATACATAAGTAAGTAGTTTGTGTTCAGTCTCTTAGCCTCTCTCTCCCTCCCCTACATTTGCCCCCTCCTTTTCCCTCTCCCACTCTCCTGTTCTCTGTCTCTATCTCTTTCTGTATGTTTGCATGTGTGTGTATGTGTGTGTGTGTTTGTGTGTGTTTTGTAATGAACTTTCCGATTATTAATCTCTAAGTGCACAGATTAATTTCTACTAGGATATCTTTATTTTCTTGGGTGTCTCTCTGCAGAGGTCAAAGAGGGAAACAAACATTCTGAAGAGATGAAAATGAGTGGGTGGTGCAGATTGACCTTGATAACCTTGATCAGACTTTGAGGTTTCTAAGCACAGGCAGATTATTGTAGATTTACATACATTTTGGTAAAAGGTCTCCAGGCAACAATAATTTCCATAATCATTCCAAATCCTGTCTCACAGTAAAGCTTAGGTATGACTATATTCAACCCATTTTACATAGTCTTGTGAACATGAGGGTGTATTCATTTGCTAAAGTCCAGATTCTAGTCTATTTTATGACCAGCAGCATGTAGGTCAGTAGGCCATAACGTATGTGTGACACCTCCACTAAGGATGGGTAATAGTCTAATGATGGAAGAGTCTGGAATAATTATTCTGGATAATTATGGTGCATTCTGTCTCTAATTCTCCAGAATAATACCCAGATCGCAAGGTTGTTAAGAACCACCACTCTCAGCTTTCTGGATGATGTGCATGTATTAGATATAATTTCTTTCCTCAAAGATACATCCCTTTGTGACAAAAATTCCTGGTTCCTTTAGTGCTTCTCTGTGAGAAAAAGGCCCCCCTACTCTACAATCTTTATATTAATATTAAAAATACTGATAAATATTTGCTGCAATGTGTCTGTGAAAGTAATATATATATAATATATATGATTATATATATATATATATATATATATCAATAAATTAACTGTGTAGAACCTGGAGGATAGTGTAGAGATGGGTATTTTCTGATGCTGTGGAGTATTTATTTTTTTCTTAGTTAAATGTTTGAGAGTTGATAAACCATCTCCTAAGTTAGATATTATTTTAAAGGACAAAAACTCTGAAGTATATTACTGATATTAGTTCCTAAAATCTATGTCCATCTCCTGGAAATGCGACAGAAACATAAATGACAAAATTTTTAGGTTCTCTCTATCATCATGAAACCTGGTTATTGAACATTCAAATAAATCCTTGAATTGGAAAATTAGAACTTTCTTGTAACTTTAGCCAAGCAAGTTTAAGACTGGTATGAAAAAATTTCAAGTCTTTGAAGAAAAAAATTAAGAAGATATCACAAGATGGAAACATCTGCCATCCTAGATTGGTAGGGTTAACATAATAAAGATGATCATCCTACCAAACGCAGCCTACAGATTCAATGTAACACACAACAAAATTTCAGTACAATTTTTACAGTTCTTGAAAGGACACCACTCAACATCACATGGGAAATCAGTAAAATTCTGGGTAGTTAAACTATCCTGTGTAATAAAGGAACATTGAAAGATTTCAGCTTCCCTTATTTCTAAGTGTACTACAGATATATAGTAATAAAAACATCATGGTAATGGAATAAAACAAGAATGATTAATAAACAGAATCAAATAAAAATTCCAGATGAAAATCCACAAATTTTTGACACTGAGTTTTTGATAAAAAGTCAGTAATATGCCATGAAAGAACAAAAACATTTTAACAAATTGTTCTGGTCTAACAAATTGTTAATATTTAGAATAATCAAAATAGATCCCAGTCTGTTCCCACTCACAACACTCAAGACCAACTAGGTCAAAGATCTCAGTGTGAATTCCATTATCTTGAGCCAAAAAGAGAGGATATGGGGAATAGCTTAGAACTAATTAGCACAAGAGACATCATCCTGAACAAAACACCAATGCCATAGGTCCTGAAAGCCAACATTAATAAATGGAATTTAATGAAACTAAAAATGTTCTGTAAGGCAAAGACCATCAATAGGACTAAAGAGTTGCCTGGATAATGCTAAAAGATTCTCACCAACTCTCCATGTGACAGAAGGCTGATATACAAAATACATATTCAAGAAACCAGACATCACTACCAAGCAATTGAATTTAAAATGGTTTAAAGGTTTAAACAGACATAATTCAAAATATATTTATACTTTAATCTCTTTTTTTAACATCCCAGACTTTATTGGCCTCCCACTCTACCCTATGACTCTTCCACATCCCATATCTCACACACCCCTGTCTACAAGAGGATCTCCCTAGCCCCCTACTTCCACCCCACCATACCGCCCCACAACATGGGGCCTCAAATATCTTTGCTGAGTGTAAATATTTCCATCTGACTCTTTCAGCTGTTTGACCTCTCTAAGGGAAGTCACGATAGGCCCCTGTTTGTGAGCACACCATAGCATCAGTAATAGTGGCAGGACTTGGAGCCCCACCTTGAGCTGAAATCCAATTTTGGGCCTGTCACTGGATTTCCTTTTCCTCAGGCTCTTTTTCATTTTTTTCCTTGCAGTTCTTTCAGTCAAGAACAACTCTGGGTCAGAGTTTTTGACTGTGGAATGGGAATGCCATCCCTCCACTTGATCCCTGTCTTTCTTCTGGAGGTGGACTTTACAAATCCCCTCTCCCCACTGTAGGGCATTTTATCTAAGATCCTTCCCTTTGAGTCCTCATTTGAATTCACTAATTGCAGAGAGGCAATTAAAGAAATGTTCAGTGTCCTAACTCAACAGTGAAATACAAATCAAAATGAGTCTTGGATTCCATCTTACAGCTGTCAGAATGGCGAAGATCAAAAACACAAGTCACAGATAATTCTGGTGGCGATGTGGAGCAATGGGAATACTCATGCATTGCTGGTAGGAGTGCACACATTTATATCCACTCTGGTGAAAACATTTATATTAAAATTACCATTACAAGTAAATATCCTTTGCTAATTAGTATTGCACATATTTATTTCATTCACTACCTATGAACTTTATTGAAAACATGAACAACAATGGTATATAGATTTAAAAGAAAACAACAAAGTTTCAAACATGAGGTATTGAACATCTACTTATCATCATTAACGTCAGCATCACATGTAAATATATCTGTAATTTTTCCACTGTCAGGAGTGATGCTTCAGCTGGAAAATATGATTTTGACTTGAGAGCTCAGTCCTCAAAGCTCAATTCATAAGGCTGAGCCATAGCAATTTTTTTTTCTGGGCAGATGTTTTTGACACGGTTCCAAGTTGTCCTCTGGTGCCCTGTGAAGCCCTCAGCTCGGAGAATGTAAAGAGGTAGATGCTGGGTATTTTGCATCACATGGACTTCATTACATTTTGATTTTCACCATATCTTTTTCTTCATAATAAAGTTTTAATAGTACAAAGTTCAAATCTGTAATATCATGCCTTTCTATGATTTAGGTGACTCAGGATAAGAGAAAAGAAGAAAGTAACATAATAAAGACTGTCATTGTGGATGTCCAGAATCCAGAAGATAGTGAAGAATTGAGGTCTGCACACCAACAACATACCTAACTGCTCCTTATATATGAATTTAGACAATGTTCAGTGTTACATCCAGGATTTGATGTCTAAATTTATCTGTTCACAATTTTGGAACCTCCTGGTATCAATTACATCATTCTCCTATCGTGTAATTAGGGTATATGAATTCTTAAAATGTGTGGTATCCAAGGTTTGTGTACCACATCTATACAAGTTTTCAGATTTACTTTCAGAACATCTTCTATGCATTGTACTGTTCTCCAGGATGCCCAGCATGTGATAAAACTGAACAAACAAGCAACATTCCTAACCTTTTAAAATAGTAATAAATAGAGGGCAGTACAAAAATGAAGGCACTGGCCAGTGAGTCAACAGAAATCAGAAAAATTTGAGCCAGGAAATGGACAGATAAATAGTCAATGAGCCATCGCTCTTTGGTGTAATTATAGCACTCACATCTGCCAGCCTGCAGATGACACTTAGGCTTACACTAAGTCTACAAGAAGTCCACACTATACATTTGTGCATGTGTGTGTGTGTGTGTGTGTGTGTGTGTGTGTGTGCGCGTGCGTGTGTGCATGTAATCTGTATGCATGTAAAAGAGAATACATTCTGACAAGTTTCACATAGGTGGCAATCTCTGACATCAGGCAGAGAGCATGACAAAGTCATGGGATAAATCAATGTTTTGAGTTCTTCCCGTGTTCTTCACACAGAACTCAAGGTTATGATCCCTGGATGAGTGAACAGTCAGGACCCTTCATATTAGTCTAAGGATCTCAATCAATAGTGCCCCTTCTATAAAGTATTCATCCGAAGTGTTTTATTCTGAGGTCTCTGGTCTTGTTAGCTAATCTTTATGGAGATTAGAGGTGAACTCCTTTGCTTCCAATCACAAATTGGTTCCATTTTTCTTGCTAAAATTTAAGTACATCCTCAGAGTGAGCCCTTGATGAGTGAATGCAAATCTCTCCTATCTCCACCCAACCTTAGGTTAAAAAGTCAAAGGTGAGAATGCCTACTCACAGGTGTGCAGACATGGACAGGCCGATTTCTTTATTTCTTCTGCTAATTTTCCCTATAAGTGAGTGTCAAGGCTTCCCAAGGGATGACATTTTATATCTTTGCTATATCTTAACCTTATCATCTGTATTATTTTCTTCACAGTTGTCCTGTCCCAAGTTGCTCTGAAAAAATCTGGCCCTGAGATATTGTAGCCGTCTAAGACCCTCAGTCTGACTTGCTCTTTTTCTGGGTTTTCACTGAGCATTTATGGTATAGGAGTGACCTGGATTCATTAGTCCTTAGYTAAGGGTCTGGAGTGGCTGGCCATCATGTGGTGGAATTATGTTAAGAACTACAACCCATCCCTGAAGAGCTGCCTCACAAATTCCAAGGATACCTCCAAAAACCGGGTATAACTCTATATCAGCAGTGTGGACACTGAAGATACTGCCACACACTTCTGTGCTAAGATAGAATATTGACACAGCATCAGTTTTCAGCTGCACAATATTTCAGGGTTGTTCTCAACTCTGTGCCTTCCTATTATATCAGAAGAGGGTATGCCTCAGCTTTCCTTCTGACTTCTGTTGTTTCCTTTTTCCACTTAGATTAAGGGCTTTCTATTCCAGATAGTCAAAACAAGTCCATTTTAAAATGTTCAAAAATTAGACTGTCCGTGTTTGGTTTTATAAAGCATGTCTGGTGCCTATACCAGGTGGCTCAGAGTTACGGTTCCACTCAAGGTTAGGCCACAATCACAAATCAGAAAATTGAATATAATTGTAATGTTTACCTTTATTATGTAGATGTATATGTGGAAGGTAGGAATTACTGAATGAGTACTCTCAGATTGAGTGATTGGCTAAAAATTTCTCATGGATACTCTCAAATATTTCAGGCTATTCTCAAGAGTATTTGATGTGCTCCAAAAACTTATTGTAACACCATAATGTTAAAGAAAAAAAGCCCCTATATTTTAGTGAACATATAGAATTTGAGCATTTGCTCAAGTACAAACTTAAGCACTCCTAACTGCTGTTCATGGGATTCTATGTATTTTGTATGGTATCAGAGATAAAACATAGTAACCACCCAGATATAAACTCAGTTACCTACCATACTTACCTTTCTATGGGTTATGTTGTTGCAATACTGCCACAAATGTTATGGTGTTGATCATTGATTCTTTGATGATGGAAGTCATTGTGGATACTTTTAAAGTCAKCAAGAACATGTCMTTAGATAGACTRTAGTCAGAGTGTCAAGCCAAAGTCATTCTAATAGTTCACTGTACTATTAAGATGAATTTTAATTAAATATCCATATGTACACTTAAATCTGTATGTCATTCTATGATCATTGGAGTTATTTCTTGCAGCAGATGGGAAACAAGRGAGAATGAAAAATGAACAATTTGTAGAGAGTGTGAAACATTGGCACACTTGGTTTGTCCTCAAGACTGAGGGACCCTTGCAAAGGAAGAAGTGAAATATTTTAAGAGCCAGAGGCAGTAGATGACTGAAAAGAAACAGTCTCATCCAGCCAAAATAGGAATGATGCCAATGTGAACTCACAGTGCATGGGAACAAGCATTGGCATTATGTTGATTCAAGGCAATGGTACCCTCGGCATAGAGAGGATAGTTGATATGTGCTCCCACCATTTGAAAAGAATCTATGTGCTACTCATCTTCATTTGCAGAAATATTTTTGTCTTCTCCAGTGTAGACTCACTGAATGTTTTATTCACACTTGAAGGTAGGCCTTATATCCAGGAGTTAAACAAACAAAACAAACACAATGGCTTCTTTGTAGAGTATTTTTGCATGTACTTTTGTCTTACTAGACTTTTTTGAATATTTTGTTTCAGATTTGGTTTTCTTTTGAGAGAAAAACAGAGAGAGACAGAGAGACATAGAGATAGAGAGACAGAGACAAAGAGAGAAAGAAAGATAAAGAGAGAATTCTCATGAAGTAAGATCAGATGTTTGAGGACAATTCCATTCTGGATGCAGCCACAATGTTCAGCACAGTGCAATGGAGCTCATCAGCCTGACATATGAGCTCTCCTTATCTATTAAGGTGTCAGGCACAATGTCACAAATGGAACCAATGATACTCTTAATCTCAGGGTCATGGGTTCGATCCCCACAATTCGCACCATTTATTGTGGTAAATATAAAACAGTGAATTCATGAAATTCTTAGGCAAATAGTTGGAACTGGAAGATATCATCCTAAGTGAGGTAATTCAATCACAAAAGAACACACATGGAATGCAATCACTGATAACTGGATACTAGCCCAGAAGCTCTGAATACCCAAGACACAATTAAAATATCAAATGATTCCCAAGGAGAAGGAAGGAGAGGGCCCTAATCCTGGAAAGGCTTGATGCAGCAATGTAGGGGATTACCAGAACAGAGAGGTAGGAGGGGGTTGATGGGGAATGGGCATCAGGAAGAGGCCTTATGTGACTTATGGGGAGGGGGAAACTGGGAAAGGGGAAATAATTTGGAATGTAAACAAAGAATGTAGAAAAAATAAAATGAGCCAGCTTGATTTTGCACTGTGTTGTCACTGGCACCGATGTGTGCATGCTGAACTACTCTCTCCAGCTCACCCCTGCTCTACCCATTCTCCATGTTCCTAACTATCATTCACTTCTCCTGGTAGCCACTAGCTCTCTGTCTGCTAAAATCCCCTCTAATAGGCTATCTTCCATTCCAGTAACCAAATTGAACCACCAACCTCTCAGTTAGCAGTCTCAACACCCTGTTACTCTGAAAAATTAAAACTTTGAAAGCTTGTAGTTAACCAATCAGATTTAAGTATCAAGAAATTCACAATTTACAAGAGGCCAATACAAAATTTTCAGAGACAATTGATAATGATAAAAGCTTTATCACAATTAATTTAACCTTCTAATRTCATCACATYSGCCTCCATTCTCCTTTTTCTCTCTCTCCTCAGATGTTCTCTGTATCTGCCACTCTTAGCTTTGCCTGCCTTTTCCCAGTCWAGTCACAGGCCTCCTTTGTAATAATGTAATTGGACAGSAAAAATCCTGTAACATCTAGAGGTTTGTGATAAGTACAAAGAGAGCCCAGACAGAGAAGGGAAAATAATGCATATGAAAGGGAGAATAGAAAAAATGGTATAGACCAATATGTCAATTTATTTAAGGAAAGCTCTTGCACAGACATTGCACCAGATCACCAAATATTATGATTCTCATGTTAGTCTGATTTAGGAGAATAAGCTAATATTATCTATTTCTAATATTATGGTGCCCGGACATTTGTGATCAAATTACATTATAAGGGGAGGATGTATATGCAAATACATGCTACTTAAGTAGGCATGCACTCGTGTGCATTGCAACCTGAGTGCCATCATCATCCCATATATGGAATATAACGTATATTATAGACATTACCCAGGACATCAGGAGTTCTGAAATGCTACAACACAATCATCTAGTACCATGGATTGTGGATATAACTGTTCTTCTATAGTCAGATGTCACTGATGCCCTGATGAAGCTGCCCTGTGAACTGACAWTTCCCAGGACATCACATGGATTCTGACCAGTCATGAAAGAGAGGACATGCACTTAACTGGTCCTCCTCCTACTATTCTGCAATATTAGGTGCAACCAATTTGTGAACCCAAATTTAGAGCCCGGTATACATAAATATCCTGAATTTGTGTAGTATATATGTTTATTTTCATGTAAGTTGCTATTCTTCAGATATTTAAGTATACATGACCACATATTCCTACATAGTTCTATTGGTTTCTCTCATCCCTGGGTCACTATTCTTAATCTATTCTTCCTTAGTTAAAATATCAAATCCAGTAAAGCTTTACTAACACATGCCCTTTACAGGAATAAGAGGATCCTGGATTGGAAAGCTAAACACAGAGAGATAAAGTTTTCTTTCTTCTTTTTTCTTTTTGTATGGGTGCTTATTCCATTTTATTTATTTTTTATTCAATATATTCTTTATTTACATTTCAAATGATTCCCCCTTTCCTGGTTCCCCGCTACCCAAAAGTCCCATATGCCCTTTCCTTCCCTCTGTTCCCCCATCCTCCCCTTCCCATTTCCCTGTTCTGGTATTCCCCTACACTGATGCACTGAGCCTTTCCAGAGCCATGGGCCACTCCTTCCTTCTTCTTGGACATCATTTGGTATGTGGATTGTGTCTTGGGTATTCCAAGATTCTAGGCTAATATCCACTTATCAGTGAGTGCAT
>BDUI01003516.1:0-22490 GCA_002335545.1 Apodemus speciosus
CTTCTTGCTTGGGGCGGCCAAAGGATTTCCTGAGCCTCGCCCTTGCCCTCTGACTGCTAAAGCAGGACCAGCCAACCTAGCTGAAGCCTGGGGCTGGGGGATCGGGGGCCCCCAAACCGACTAGCCATTCTTTCATGGGGCTTGGGATATGGACCGCCGAAAGGTAAGCATAAAATAGGGATCCTGGGGAGGAAAGGGACGGCTCAGCAGGAGTTGCCCTGGGCTGAGGTCAGCCTCGGGGAGAGGTTTCCACCATGCCTCTGATCTGGTGAACAGTTGTTGGCTCCTGCTTGACGCCTCTGCTACAGCACTGTCTGCCACACTATCTGAAGCAGAAGAAAAAAGTTTCGGTGTTTTGGGCCACTGGCTGCCTCCTGCGTGTGACCTAGAGTGAATTCTTTGCCTACGTTACCTCCCAGGTTCTGCTTGGTTCTCAGACCTAGGGAGAGCAGGGTGGCAGGCTGGGAGAGAATGGGATCACACCGCCCCTCSASCCACAGTGGCCACTCCTCTGTCCTGCCTGTGTGAGCAGGCCACCTAACCCCTGTGTTCCATGCTCCTGTACAAGGCGGGAATGAGCGCTAAGCWGGTGAGTCTGGCAGGACGCTGGCTTAGCCCGCTCCAGGACCGCAAAAGAGCACCTACTACCGAGGAGCAGGGGATTCCGTGTGTTGTTAGAGTGTAAAGTTCTGTACCCAGAAGGCACCGGGAGAACCTGGTCTGTTTCTTTGAAAGGGAGAGAGGAGCTAGACACCGCAGCGTTCTGAGACTCTCCGGAACTCTGCCTGTTGTGTCTGTTCCCTCTTTGCTGTGGAGCAGGCTTAGGCTAAGACAGCTCCGCCCTTTGCAGGCCGGGACTGGCCAGAGGAGAGCCCCCGAGGATGAGAAAGAGATGATCCGGCGAGCCATCCAGAAGGAGCTGAAACTCAAGGAGGGCATGGAGAACATGCGGCGTGTGGCCACAGACCGCCGCCACCTGGGCCACGTGCAGCAGCTGCTGAGGGCCTCCAACCGCCGCCTGGAGCAGCTGCACGGCGAGCTTCGRGAGCTGCATGCCCAAGTTCTGCTGCCAGCCTCCGCCACCGCYGCCGCCGGTGAGTGGGGAGTCTGAAGACTGCCCTGGTCCTAGCCTTGGCTCTGACCACCCTGTACCATCCATGTTGCTTATACGGAAGGGAAAGGAGCAAGTACTGCTTCGGTGAGCGAGGTTAGAGCTTGGACGGTAAGAACATGCATCCCCCTACCTTGTGATGCAGAGCCAGTGTCCTCAGGACCCCAGCCACGGGCAGAGCAGTCAAGGGCTCGGCTCCTGGACGCTTTACATAGGCAGCTGCAGGTGGAGCTGAAGGTGAAGCAGGGGGCTGAGAACATGATTCACACGTGCGCCAGCGGCACCCCCAAGGTAAGTGCTGGCGTCTGATGGAGAGGTGCAGGCCTGGCTTCTCATCTACCTGATGGGAGAGACTTAGCTCTCAGGTATAAGGAGGACAAAACCAGGCCCTGTGCCGATGGGGAAATGCTACCCAGCCCCAGCTCTCCATCCAGAAGTACGGGTGGGTGGGTGGATGAGGCATGGCTCCACTCCACACTGTCAGCAAGGCCTAACAGAAGTCTAGCAGAAGATCCAGCCAGCTGCCGGTCCAGCTCCCAGCAGCCCACCCTCTGCACTCCAGCCGGCAGAACGCCTTACTCTTAGCTTGTCAAACTGATGGGTGTCAGATTCCACTCACCCTGTCATCCTCCACCCMACCCCACCCCACCCCCATTACCTGGTTAACAAGGGAGGTTTGCCTGTAGTATCTTCCTTGTAGGAGTTTGAACCTTGTTGTAACAGAGAGGCTCAGCCCCACCCAGGCCCTGGTTGGGGGTCTGCCATAAGCCCCGTCTGATGGGGCATCTGTCACATTCCCTAGGAGAGGAAGCTCCTAGTGGCTGCCCAGCAGATGTTAAAGGACAGTCAGCTGAAGGTGGCCCTACTTCGGATGAAGATAAGCAGCCTGGAGGCCAGTGGGTCTCCAGAGCCAGGTGAGGCCTCTCAAGTGCAGGGAGGGTGGCCCCCGACGGCCAAGGCTAAGGCTCACCTCCGCCCTGCAGGCCCTGACTTGCTGGCAGAGGACCTGCAGCACCGACTTCGAGTAGAGGCTGCTGTGGCTGTAGGTGCCAAGAATGTGGTGAAGCTACTTGGTGGCCGGAGGATGCAGGACCGCAAGGCACTGGCCGAGGTCAGGCCGTGTCCCCCGGCTCACTGCTCTGCTTGCCTCCATCCCCCTGCGGTGGTGCCTGCACCAAGGGCTTGCTGCTCGTGTAGGGTAGCAGTGAGGACCCGAGAGGTGTGTCCTGACCCCTTTAACCCATATCTCCTGTTCGTGTCTCCTCTGTAGGCCCAGGCCCGGCTCCAGGAATCCTCCCAGAAGCTGGACCTCCTACGGCTGGCCCTGGAATTACTGCTGGAGAGGTTGCCTCCCACCCACTCCCTGCGCAGCAGGGTGACCCGAGAGCTGCGGATGGCCATGCTTGGGAAGCCCCAGCCTTTGGGGACACTTGTGAAACCCATTACCCTGACAGGTAGGTAGCAACTATAACTTCTGAGGGCCCCTGACTTTTTGGAGAGGATGCTAAAGCATTTTGGTAAAGAGCTCAGTCCTGCCACGCGGTGATGGCGCACGCCTTTAGTCCAAGCACTTGGGAGGCAGAGGCAGGCGGATTTCTGAGTTTGAGGCCAGTCTGGACTACAGAGTGAGTTCCGGGACAGCCAGGGCTACACAGAGAAACCCTGTTTCGAAAAACCAAAAAAAAANAAAAAAAAAAAAAAAAAAAAAAAAAAAAAAAAAGAGTTCAGCCCTGCTGTGTGATCTTATTAAGCTCACATTCCCACTCTGATTTTTCAGTTTATCCATCTGTAACATAGTCACAATAGTAGTGGCCCAGCATGGTGGTGCATGCCTTTAATTCCAGCACTCATGAGGCAGGGGGATGTCTGTGAGGTCCAGCCTAGTCTTCAAAGTGAGTTCTAGGCCAGCCAGAGAAACATGGAGAGACCCTAAGCAAACAAAGGATGGAAGTACTCTTCTGATCCACAGGATGGCTCTGTAAATCCAATAGCTTCTGAGGCTTCAGAACAAACAGTCAGAGCCTGGCTATAAGAAGGGAGCAAATCGACAGTCGGCCCACTCCCCGGCCAGCCTTGGGGCCTGGGTAGCTTGGACTACCTCTAAGTCCTCTGTTGCCCTGGCTGGCCTCAAATTCAGATTCACCTGCCTCTGCCCCTGGAGTGCTGGGGATTAAAGGCTGCACCCCCAGCCCCCAGCCAGAAAGTTCTTTCACACCCTGAGGTCTGTCTCCTTGAGGCAGCAGCTGACTGACAGTCAACAGATCCTGTGAGCGGCAAGCTAAAGCTTGGCTGGTGCCCGCTCCAGAACACAATAGACGGACGGGGCTAGACAGAGCTCTGTTCTGTGTGGCCCTTTGCCTAATCTTAGAAAATCAAGGAGGGCCCTGTAGGACAGGGGGAGTCTGAGCTTGGCCTTGGAGGGCTCATGGGAGTGCTTATGGTCAAGACAGGAAGTAGGGGAAGACAAAAGGAACCTCTTGTTTAAAGGCAGAGATTTGAGGCTAGGGATCAGTCACAGGAAGCAGTTGGTAAAGTTCCTGCTTACCCTGTATGAGGTCCTGGTGTGGGTTCAGCCCCAGCACCAAATAAACTGGGTATGGTAGCACACACCTATAACCCAACCCCCTGGGTAGTGAGGCAGGAGGACATCTTTAGCTACATAGTGAATTTGAGGCCAACTCCAGATAACAAGAGCCTGCCTTTATTTATTTATTTGTTTGTTTGTTTGTTTTTTTCGAGACAGGGTTTCTCTGTGTAGCCCTGGCTGTCCTGGAACTCACTCTGTAGACCAGGCTGGCCTCGAACTCAGAAATCTCCCTGCCTCTGCCTCCCAAGTGCTGGGATTAAAGGCGTGCGCCACCACCGCCCGGCCAGAGCGTCCATTTCCTAAGATGAGCATATTGCCCGGATTCCACCCTGGGTGTTACTGTAAAGTCTCTGAGTATTACCTCCAGGCCCAGCCTACCAAAATTGTGTCCCCAGACCCAGTTTGTGTCCTCAGGAGCTCCCTGGTGTCTGCTGCTTCCTCCTCTCCTCGTCTTCTACCCTTGGAGACAAAACTCTCAGTGATCTTAGACAAAACATGTTTTGTCCCCATTCGGGACTCTCCGTCACTGATCAGGTGGGACGGAGCAGGGCAGGCGGCCAGACTGCTGCTCGTGTACCTGCCCCCGTGCATTAGAGCCCATGGTGCCCTCCCGGCCCTGAGCTCAAGGTAGCAGTTCCCTCCCTCATCATGTGGCCTCACGAAGCTCTGGAGGAAGTCCTGCTCCTACATTACTGCTGTGCCCTGCCACTGCATAGGAGAGCTATGCAGGAAGGAGAGCTAGGAGGGCTACTAAGGATGCTGGGTGGTCACCAAGTGTGGCGGGTAGGGTTAGATCAGCTGCTTCTAAATCTAACCCTCCTACAGCAGGTGGTGTTCCTCTGGGGTCCCATTGGTGGTGGCCCCTGACAGAGGGCTCTCCTGACTCCCAAACAGGGACACTGCAGGTCCACCTCCTGGGCTGCAAAGATCTGCTGGTAGCTGTGCCTGGACGCTCTCCCATGGCTGTCCTGGCAGGTAGCCCTTCTGAAAGCTGGCTCCGAACCAGGTCGAGGCAGCAGCGTGGCGGGGGTGAACTGGCCAGTGAGTAAGGAGGAGCCACGGGAGGGGGTGGGGCCCCTGCTCTGGCCATGCCCTAAATCCAAACCTTGGCACTACAGGTGAAGTACAGGCTGTGTTGAAGGTTGACAATCGTGTCGTGGGCCAGACAGGATGGGGACTGGTGGCTGAGAAATCCTGGGACCAGGCTTTTATCATCTCCTTGGACAGAGTAAGGCTGGCCTTTGTGTGGCTAGGGTTAGCTGTGGGGTGTGGGGGCCAGGCAGCGCTCAGGTGAGGGCTGGTGCCAAACCCCATTCCTCAGCCTGTTCTTTTCCACATAGGCTCGTGAGCTGGAGATCGGGGTTCACTGGCGGGACTGGCGACAGTTGTGTGGTGTGGCATTCCTGAAGCTTGAGGACTTCCTTGACAATGCCTGTCACCAGCTTTCTCTTGGTCTGGTGCCGCAGGGGAGGCTCTTTGCCCAGGTTCCTACTGACCCCTGACCTCTAACAGGGGGTCTTTAGGACTGACATTTTGGGTTGGGGTGACGGCTCAGTGGGTAAAGTGTTTACTGTGCAAGATTAGGACCTGAGTTCAAATCCCTAGCATCCGTGTAAAGACCATGTGAGGCATCGTGTGACTATAACTCCATGCTTGGCTGTACAGAGACAGGGGGTTTCCCCAGACTGGCTGGCCAGCCAATCAGTCTAGCTGAAACACTGAATTCCAGGTTCAGTGAGACACCCAGTCTCAAAAAATAAGGTGGAAAGGCAGACACCCGGTGTGGTGTCAACCTCTGCCTACATCGGAGAGCACGCCTCTGTGTGTGTGTGTGTGTGTGTGTGTSTGTCTGTCTGTCCGTGAGTGTAACTCATATAACGTGGGACTTGAGGGATGGAGACAGGTCCACAAACAGGCCCACAGGGGGGCTCACATCTCTACCCYGTGTTTGCCCTGCCTCATATGTCATCTTGAATATGTAAGTGTGGCTCCCCTGGGCCTCAGTTTCTCCACTAACACCAGTGAGGATGGGGCATCATGTCTGAGTGCTCTGTGTTCCACTTCATACTCATTGTTTCGATAAAACACTGGCCAAAGCAACCGAAGATGGGGAAGGGGTTATTTCAATTCACAGAATTACAGTTTATCCATTCTCTCTGTCCTTTCCCCACTCCCTTTCTTTTTTCTGAGACTGGGTTTCCCTGTGTAGCCCTGGCTGTCCTGGAAGTCACTCTGTAGACCAGGTTGGTTGGCCTCGAATTCACAGAGATCCACCTGCCTCTGCTTCCCCAGTACTGGGATTAATGGTGTGCGCCACCACCGCTCAGTTTTACAGCCCATCTTGAAGGGAGCCGCGAGGAACTTGATCAGCGGGAACTGAAGGCAGAAACGGAGGAACCCTGTTAGCTGGCTTGCCCTCTGCCTCCCTCCCAAGCTCATGCTTGGCTAGCTTTCTTATGTAGCCCAGTACCACTCGCCTAGGGATGGTGTCGCCCACAGTGTGCGAGGTCCCCCCACATCAACTAACAGTCAAGACAATCTCCCACGAGCCTGTAACCCAGGCAGTCCCTCTCTGACGTGTCATATGGAAAGTTAACTAGGATATCTCCATGGCTGAGAGTGGAAGCTGACACCTGGGCAGGGCCTGGCCCGCGGGTCGAAAGGAGGCCAGTCTCCTGGTCTTCAGCTTTGTTCGCGTCCCTTTAGGTGACCTTCTGTGAGCCTGTCATTGAAAGGAGGCCTCGGCTGCGGAGGCAGAGACGCATCTTCTCTAAGCGGAGAGGTGTGGCGCCTACAGACTGTGAGGAGAGGGCTGGGCTGGCCACTGGAGATGCTGGGACTGAGCCCCGCCCCATCTGCCTCCTCTAGGCCAGGATTTCCTGAGAGCTTCCCAGATGAACCTCAACATGGCAGCCTGGGGGCGCCTGGTCATGAGCTTGCTGCCCCCCTGCAGCTCACCAAGCACAGTCAGCCCCCCTAAAGGGTGCCCTTCCACGGCAACCTGTGGGGCCTCCAATGCTGCTTCTCCCAGGTGAGCCACCTGGGCAGACTGAAGCTTCTCTGAGGCTTCTGTCCCTCCAGGCCCTGGGAGTGCTGTCCTCGCCCTCTGACCCTCTGTCCTTCCACCCGGCTGTCCGCGCTCCTCTCCCCTCCATGTGTCTGGGCTCAGACATCTCCTTCTTACAGTGCCTTCCTGCCCACGAAGACGCTCTCCAGAGAAGACTTGAAGCCTCCGCCCAAGCCCCCACGCCTCTATCTCCAAGAACCAGCCCCCGGGACTCCTGTAAGGGTTTCTGGAGGTCGGGGAAGCAGGCACAGAGGCTGGCAGGAGGGAAAGAGGGTCACTAACTCTGCTCTGTCCTGAACCCATCTGTCCCCACAGTGTACCAAGCGCCCCCACATGGACCCTAGAACTGGAGTAGTGCCTGCCCTGGCAACCTTCTCCCCCAGGTACTCACTGGCTTCCATTCATTTAGAGATTTAGAGAATTTTGGTTTTGTTGGGGTTTTTTTTGTTTGTTTGTTTTGTTTTTAGAAACTTTGTATTTGTGGGGTGTGTGTGTGTGTGCACCTATGTATGCACACGGACACATGTTGAAGCACAATTTTTGTAGTGACTCCTTTTTATCTCATGTTCATTGGTGTTTTGCTGCATGTATGTCTGTATGAGGGACTCAGACGCTCTGGAAGTTGTGAGCCACCGTGTGGGTGCTGGGAGTTGAACCGGTGTCCTCTGGAAGAGCAGCCAGTGCTCTTATTTTAACCTCTGAGCCATCTCTTCTTTGTTTCTTTATTTCCTCTTCTTCCTCCTCCTCTTTTTCCTGTCTCCCACTCCTTCTTTCTCTGCGTAGCCCTGGCTGTCCTGGAACTCCCTATGTAGACCAGGTTGGCCTTGAACTCACGACCCAACTGCCTCTGCCTCTGGAGTGCTGGAATTAAAAGTGTGCATCGCCACCACTCGGCTTGCACCTGACTTTTCTAAAGTGGGTTCTGGCCTTGGAACATAACGCCATTTCAATGCCTGAGACTTACTCTTCTTTAGAAATGAGGTCTTACAGTGTAACACAGGCTGGTTGACCTTGTGATTCTCCTGCTTCTGCAGCCTGGGGGCTGGGGTTACAAGTGTGCAACATCATATTGATGTACATATTGAGTGACACCCACCTCCCTAGCTCCTCGGGTATACAAGCTGGCTAGCTCAGTGTCTTTCTGTGCTGAGTGCAGTTTTTCACTTCTAGATGTAGGGACAGCCAGGCCTTCCTCTCTTGCAGGAAACCCCCCAGCTTTCAAGACTTCCGATGTTTGGCTGTGCTGGGCCGGGGCCACTTTGGGAAGGTGGGTAGTTGAGGATGGTGTGGCAGTGGGTGGGCAAGCATTGTCTGGGCACATTAGCTGGAGATGCTGGGGTGATGGGGAGGTGAAGGCTCTCTGTCCTTCTTACCTGGAGCCCAACTTCTTCTGGTCCCTAGGTCCTCCTGGTCCAGTACAAAGGAACAGGAAAATACTACGCTATCAAGGCATTGAAGAAGCAGGAAGTGCTAGGCCGGGATGAGATTGACAGGTGTATATAATTGAGACGTATCTGATCTTGGAAGCCTGGGGTGGCCAGCCTGGGCTCCAGAAGGTAGCTCACGATGCCAAGGGCCAGGCTTAGTACCCCAGGTAGCACTTCTAGAAATGGGGCTGTGGTACTTTGGCAGGTTCGAAGCCTTCCCCACTTAGCCCGCCTCCTTAGCTCTTTGAGCGCCCAGCGGGCTGGAGGTGTTGTATGGGTGTCAGGACACATCCCGAGGAGGTTCCATTCTATGCCCTCCCTTGCAGCCTGTACTGTGAGAAGCGGATCCTGGAGACTGTGGGCCGCACCGGGCACCCCTTCCTGCTCTCTCTCCTTGCCTGCCTCCAGACCTCCAGCCACGCCTGCTTAGTTACTGAGTTTCTGCCTGGAGGAGACCTCATGATGCAGATTCACGAAGATGTCTTTCCTGAGCCCCAGGCCTGGTGGGTTCCATGGTTACTTGGCGCTTGCTCCCTTGGGGGTAGAGGAGTAGCCAGCAGACAAATAGCACAGGATTGGAGGAGTCTTGGTGGGACCTTACAGCACTTAGGACTTCATTTGCATAGCTGTGGCTGGAATCTGTCTTCACAATTTTGTAAGGTTGTTGCAGGGATGGGAGCCATGTTTGCTAATTGCCTACCACAGGATGGCAGCAGGGTCTGCCTACCCAGCTCCAGCTGCTGCGCTGTTTACAACAGTCTGACTCAGCACGTCAGCTCGCACCCTAGAGCATGACCCTGAGTCAAATCTCAGATCCTCATTTGACTGCGCATGTGTGTGAGACTGCGTGGCCACCTGCAATTGAGTGCAGGAACCCTCTGCCGCCAGAAGAGGGCGCCAGATCTCAAGCAGGAGAGGCTGCTTGTGGAGAACTACCTGATAGAGGAAATCCTGTCTAGGCAGAGTACTTCCTTTTAAATGCAGGGCCATCTCTCCAGCCTCAGATCCTGACTTGAGTAAAAGTCACAATGACTGTCCCCCACGGGCTGCTGGGGAAATGTCCACACTGAGCTTTGAACCTAGGGCTTAGTGTGTGCTAGGCTCTGCCACTGAGCTATGGCCCTTCAGGTTTCCTTTTCTGTTTATTTGCGTTATGGCTTTGTTTTTTGTTTTTTTTGGTTTTTCCGAGACAGGGTTTCTCTGTGTAGCTCTGGCTGTCCTGGAACTCACTCTGTAGACCAGGCTGGCCTCGAACTCAGAAATCCACCTGCCTCTGCCTCCCAAGTGCTGGGATTACAGGCGTGCGCCACCACCGCCCAGCTTTGTTTGCTTTTTGAAAGAAGGTTCCACCTATAGAAATCATGACTGATATCTGTTCACATTTGACAGTGAAACAATAAAGTAATGATCTAAGTATTAAAAAAAAAAAAAAAAAAGAAACGAAAAGAAAGAAGGTACCGCCGGACGTGGTGGCACATGCCTTTAATCCCAGCACTTGGGAGGCAGAGGCAGGCGGATTTCTGAGTTCAAGGCCAGCCTGGTCTACACAGTGAGTTCCAGGACAGCCAGGGCTACACAGAGAAACCCTGTCTCGAAAAACAAACAAACAAACAAACAAAAAAAAAAAAAAAAAAAAAAAAAGGTGCCAGGCCGTGGTGGCGCATGCCTTTAATCCCAGCACTTGGGAGGCAGAGGCAGGCGGATTTCTGAGTTCAAGGCCAGCCTGGTCTACACAGTGAGTTCCAGGACAGCCAGGGCTACACAGAGAAACCCTGTCTCGAAAAACAAACAAACAAACAAACAAAAAAAAACCAAGAAAGAAGGTTCCACTATGTAGACCAGGCTGGCCTCAAATTTGCTATCCTGCCTCAGCCTCCCAAGTAGCTGGGATCACAGGCCTATACTATCAGATCCAGTCCCTCTGCCATAGTTGAGCACAGGAAGAACAGGTCATTAATACAGAGCAACACTGGAATGCTTTGGGCCTCCCAGTATTAGTTTGTCTAGTCTCATCCATGCCTGAGTCTGGCCAGGACCTTCTGGTACCGGCCAGTGCCAGAGGTCAGGCCCGACTTCTCCCTGTGCCTCCCTCAGCTTCTACCTGGCCTGTGTGGTCCTGGGGCTGCAGTTCCTGCACGAGAAGAAGATCATTTACAGGTGGGCTTTGCTCGGGATGCTAGGGTGGCCCAGGCCACAGCCCTTCCCAGCCCCTTTGATCCTTGCCACTCTGCCTTCAGGGATCTCAAGTTGGATAATCTACTACTGGATGCCCAGGGCTTCCTCAAGATTGCCGACTTTGGACTATGCAAGGAAGGTGGGGCCCCTGCCCTGGAATCACATMAATTGTCTTACCCAGGCCAGTCAGAAATCTCCCTGCTCATGAGTGTCCAGCCCTGGCCTTCGTTCCTGGCCCTTGTATAGGGGAACAGCTGAGAATACCCTAATTTGTAGTTGGCCAGAGAAGCCATGATGACCTTAGCACACAAGTTCATCACAGACAAGCCTCATACAGTGTCTGGCACGCCTTGGCCCAGAGGGTCTAGGGGACACAACAAACTTTGTTATTTGCTATCATAAAGGCTGGCACCAATTGATAAATATGTGTGTATGTATGGTATATATCATCTACACACAGACACACTTCTATATGCACATATATTACATATATGTATGTATGTGTATTTCATTGCTGGGTTCTGACCCACGGTCTCACGCACTTGGTAAGTGCCTACCACTGAGCCACACCTCCATCTCTGGCCTTGGTTGTTTAAAGCTGTTTTTGTATATGTATGGGTGTTTTGCAGCATGTATGTCTAGTGCCTGCGAAGGCCAGAAACTGGAGTTACAGACATTCACAAACTACCGTGTGGGCCCTGGGAATCAATCCTGGGTCCTTTCTTAACCAGTGAGCCACCACCCCAGGCCCCTTGCCCCACTGAATCTTGTAACCAGAACTGTAGTAGGTGAGGCACGCCCAGGCAGGCACTGGTGTGGATGTTGGTTTGCAGGAATTGGCTTTGGTGACCGGACCAGCACTTTCTGTGGCACCCCAGAGTTCCTGGCCCCCGAGGTTTTGACTCAGGAGGATTACACGCGGGCTGTGGACTGGTGGGGGCTGGGTGTGCTGCTCTATGAGATGTTAGTGGGTGAGGTAAGTGCTAGGGTGGGGCTTCCAGGGTCTCTGGGGTGGGGACAGTAGGATAGCCTGCTGAACCCCAATCTCCACAGTGTCCATTCCCAGGGGACACAGAAGAGGAGGTGTTTGAATGCATCGTCAATGCTGATGTCCCAAATCCCCAATTTCTGTCAGTGCAAGGGCTCGAACTCATTCAGAAGGTGAGAGCCAATGTCTGGGCCTGGCTGGGCAGCTGCTTGTGACTTGTCTGTACCCTGCCGTCACCTCAGGGCCCCACAGCATAGCGGGAACCTGTAGGGCATCCAGCATCTGGAGTGGTGTGCCCTCAGGTTCACATCCTGCCCTGCCTCCTTGCCAGCTCCTTCAGAAGTCCCCAGAGAAGCGTCTAGGGGCAGGCGAACAGGACGCTGAGGAGATCAAGGTTCAGCCATTCTTCAGGGTAAGTAGCCAGAACCCAGCGGTCACCATCGCCTGGGAAGGTGGGGAGGCTGGGTGACCCCTGGTGTCTGCTGTTCCCAAATTCTCATACTCCTCTACCTTGTTCAGACCACCAACTGGCAGGCCTTGCTGGCCCGCACTGTCCAGCCCCCCTTCGTGCCTACCCTCTGTGGCCCTACAGACCTTCGTTACTTCGAGGGAGAGTTCACCAGCCTGCCTCCAACCCTGACCCCGCCAGTCCCCCAAAGTTCCCTCACCGCTCGCCAACAGGCTGCCTTCCGGGACTTTGACTTCGTGTCTGAGCAGTTTCTGGAGTCCTGAGGATCTCCTGGCACCTCCACCAAACTGTAGGAAGCCTCCACATCTCCATGGGCCTGGGCCAAAGTATTTAATGCGTGTGTGGGATTCCAGGTAGTGGCTGTGGGGCGGCTGCTTTCTTCTCGGTGTTCCTGCTGTGTTTATAACCCTCTCCTTGTTCTTCTGCTTCCTGGTAGACCCCAGACCAGGAAAGACCCCACAGCAGCATGGTTTGGCTTTTCTTTTTAATACTTGACTTTATATGGAGTATTATATTAATAAAACTGTACACTCGAGGTAGCCAGGCCAGGGGTTGTGGTGGCATCTAGGTTCTCTTTGAACACACCTCCCCCCCAACTTATTTCCTTTTCTTCTATGTCTTCCTTTAAGGGGTGGCAGGGGGTTCTGTCTGCTTCTCTGCTGAGGGCTGGAAGCCCTGGGAAGGAGCAAAGGCCTTAGGCCGACTCGGATGGCCCGTAGCACAGCCTCTGGCTTTCAGGCACAATAGTGGCCTTCTCTCCAGCAACCCTAGACAACCTGGCTGCTGCCTCCCTCCTCTTCCCCAGCCCAGAGGGTCTCCCAGGGCCCAGAGGGCCAACCACAGAAAAAGTGGGCCAGGTTTCGAGTCGGACCCCGGTCAAAGGGGTTGCTGGTGCGCTGGCGGAGGTAGGCGATCCGGTGTGAGGATATGAACTCCCAGGTGGTCGTGTTCCTGGCTACCAGGTAGAGGTGGGAGGCCAGGAGCAGGCCAACCACTAACGCAAAGAAGGAAAGCAGCAGGAAGGTGGTGAACAGAAGCCCAGTAGACCGGAGCCACAGCCCCCAGGGCCGGAAGAACTGGAGCCCAGACCTAGTGGACAGGGATGGAGAGCTAGGGCTGGGGAAGGCAGGATCCCAGGGAGTCCTGCTCCAGAGTCCCTGTGTGCACGCTGTCTGCACTCCCCCCCCTCCCCGCCCCCCGGCACCTACCATGCCAGGCACAGGCCCCACAGCAGAACCACCAGCTGCAGTGCCAGGTAAGCCACAAAGAGTGGGTGGTTGCGTTCCCCCACACAGTTTTCCATCCAGGGGCAGTGGTGGTCATAGCGACGAACACAGCGGCGGCACTCACGGCAGTGCCGGGCACGCAGGGGCTGCTGTGGGTGGTTAAACAGAGGGCAGTTTAGGCTCAGCGCTGCCTCCCTGAGTGAGTCCTCCTCTGGGGAGAGGGCTGAAGGCCACAGTTAGGTCCTAAATTTGGGAGGCATTCCTGGTGGGGAGGCAGGGTTAAGATGCCAGGGCGCCGAGGCGAGGAGTCTTAATTTGGCCCGATTCCTCCCACAAGAGTATGTGTGCATCACCTACCAGCACCAGGCAGTATCTGCAGCGCCGAAGTGGGATAGCCTGAGGAACCATGGCTGTCTGTTCCTCCTTGGGCTCATCCTGAAAATGAGACAAAGGGTGTGAGACTGGGGGTCTCCTTCCTGGGGAGGCAGATGATAGTGGACACACCTCTTCAGGGGCCACTGGGTCCCAGTTGTGCAGGACTTGGGGCCATCCCATGTAGAAGGGAGGCAGCAGCACACTGGACGCTTGGTGGCCTTGTAAGACAACCGTCCTTGCTTGGGTCTTGGTGATGTCATCATTGCAGGAGCAAAACCACAGGGTGGGCAAGCGGGTCTCACTTCCCTGTTGGCCCGAGGAGGGGTTTGGACCTCACGGTCCCTGGTTACCTGAGGCTGGGCCTGAGTGGCCACATAGCCAGGGTCCATGAGTGACACAGCCAGATACAGCAGCAGGGAGCCCAGCACCAGGAGCAGGAACGTGAGGGGCAGGAACAGCTCCCCTTGTTCTTCCCATTGGCGAAGCTCTGGGGAGGCCAGAGGAGAGTGAGGCCCATAGCAAGAGGGGGTGGGGTGGGAGAGAAAGGAGCTGGAGGTGTGGAGAGGCTACACCTGATGGGTGTGGACAGAGGGAAAAGGGATCCCCATGGGAAGAGTTGGCCCTCAAAGAGGGCGGGGCCAGGAGCTCCAGCTAGGATGTCCCGCCTGTTTTAGTGAGCCGGGATTCTGGAGAGGTGGGAGGGCTGAGGGGACATCGTGACACCAGACAGCTGAGTGTAGGCAACTCTAGCACCCTTGGCTAAAAGAGAGCAGAGGTTTTGAAGGTGGCTGACTCCTGGTGTGGGAGGACAAAGGGCAGAAGCAGTGGGGGAGGACTGCAGAGGAGGAGGGCTCTGTTGCTTCTGGAAGGGAAACCCAGATTTTTTGGGGGGTGGGTGGGGAAGAGCTGCTGAAGGGAATGATGGAAAGGAGATACTACGAGGCAAAGGTGGGAACCCTGCTCCCACTATAGTGGTGTTCTTTTGGGCAGTTAGTCGTCTCATAGGATTTGGGGAGTGGACCAGAAAGCCAAGTCCTTAAGTCTAGTTGATTTCTTGATCTTAGAGAGCGGTTGGGGCAATTTCTGGGAAGGACAGGTCGAGCCCAGGGATGGGAGAGATGGGGCCTCTAGTCGGTCCTCGGATTTGATGGGCTCTGGTGGTCTTTGGATGGGTGGACATCTGTCGGTGACAGGAAATTACTGGGATTAATTAGGGACCAACTTGGGAATCAGGCAGAGAGAGGAAGGCCCCCGGACTGACACATGAGAAAGACGCTTGAGGAACTGGTGGGAGATGGATCTCAATGTGTCTGAGGATTAGGGGGACCCCGGTGAGACCCACGCGTGAGCGGAACCACGCGGGATCGGGTGGGCTCGGGGTGGCGCGGTGTCCGGCTCACCGGTGTCGTGCAGGAAGAGCACCAGAGTGATTCCCCAGGTCAGCACGGTGTGCCCAGTTCGCACCAGCATCCCAGAGTTGAGCAGTGGCCAGAGAGCCATGGCCTTGGCCCCCGCCCGAGCCCACCCGGAAGAAGCGCGCGGAAGGTGGGGCCGCGGAGCAGCGGAGCTGCGGCAACGCGGGGATTGGTGGTTCTGCATTAGGGGCGGGGCACGGGCTGCTCAGGGAGGCTGTCTATTGGGTGCCACTAGCGGCCCCTCAGGCCAACAGGTGCCCGAGGAGCCTGAGGGCGGRGCCCGCGCGCGCACAGCCCATAACTCCCTAACTCCGCCTCCTGTGGGCCAGGTAACTTTGCAAAACCCGGGAGGCGGAAGCCTCCGAAGACAACCCCAACCCCCTCATGCGCATGCGTGGCTGCCTTTCGTCCCCGGAGGCCACGCGGTGCTTGCTCCCAAGGGGCGATGGGCCGGGCTTGCAGGAGGGTACGCCTTGATGACACACTTGCCTCTTATTCGCKTTTTCTGCTATTGCAAATGGATGATGGGAAACAAGAGGGTTCTGGTGCGGAATCTGAACACGCATGGCCCAGCTTGGAGTCAGAGAAATAAATTGACCGACCCATGACTTTCGAGGCAAGTTATCGAACTTCTTTCGGCTACTTTCTGCCTCTTCAATGGGGTTGGCGGTAGCACCCGCGTCTTAGACCGGTATCTGTCTCCCCTGCTACCACCACGGCCCAGCCAGACTGACTTTCTCTCCTTGTGTTCCGAGGACCTCCCCTATTCAGCTGACTTACCCTCCTCCAGCCCCAACCCCAGTATGCATGCTCTATGGGATCTGTTTTGGTCAAATAGACATTGCTTTTTCTGTAGGGGAACTGACTTCCCAAGGCCAGGGTGGATCTGGAAGGACTGGTAGTTAGCTTCAGGGCAGCCAGAGCTRCATAGAGAGAAAGGCCTTATTTGGGGGCGGGGCAGCTGGCTGAGGCAGAGGCAGGGAGGTGGATCTTTGGAGCTTGAGACCAGCCAGCGTAGTATACAGAACAAGTTCCAAGACAGCAGGATACACAGAGAAACCCTCATTGGGCGCACGTGTGCGTGCGTGCGTGCGTGCGGGTGTGTGGTGTGTACAAGTGCTCTTAACCACCAGGGCATCTCCCTATCCAGTAGGGTGTTTTGTTTTTGTTTTTTAAATTAAAAAAAAATATATCAGGCCGGGCTGTGGTGGCCCACGCCTTTAATCCCAGCACTTGGGAGGCAGAGGCAGGCGGATTTCTGAGTTCGAGGCCAGCCTGGGCTACACAGAGAAACCCTGTCTTGAAAAACAAAAAACAAAACAAAACAAAAAAAAAAATCAGCCTGTGGTGGCACCTTTAATCCCAGCACGCTGAGGTAGAGGCAGGTGTCTGGTCTACAGAGCAAGTTCCAGGATGGGTAAGACTACACCCAGAAACCCTATCTCAGTAACACCAAAAATCAGTGTATTTGTTTGTGCTTTTGGGGGTGTGGGGGCTGCAGGAGACTGCCTCTTTTCTCCCTATATGGGTCCTGGCGACGGAACTCCACAGTCTGTCTTAGTGGCAGCGCACAGCCAGTAAGGTCCCTGGATGGGCGGGCAGGAGAGGCGGCTCAGTGGTTTATACCTGCTGTTCTCTTCCAGAGAAGTTTGGATCTCAGCACTCATACTATATAGTTGTGACCTACTGACCTCTTCTGGCCACCGTGGGCACTGTACAGAAGTAGTGTATACACATAAAATAACTAAAATGAATTTATAAAGAGCGCTGGATACCCGGGGTTCTGTGCTGTGTGCTGACCCTTAGCACAGCCCTGATGTGCTGTTCACAGCCCCATGGAGTGGCAGGTGCCATGGCCTCAGCACCAAGAAGTAGCTAGGGAGTGTGCCGGAGAGAGCAGGAAGCAGTGTTCCCGCCGACTGACCGAGGCTGGAAGAGCAGGCACCTGGGAAGCCTGTGCCTCCCCCCCGCCCCGCCCCCGCCGCCTTTGCTTTGGGAACCTGCCGTGAGAGGGCACATCACTTCGAGTCCATGTACCCATCTGTGGGCCGAGAATGGGGAGTGAAGAAGGGAAAGCCAGTACCTGTGTGCAGACGGGGCTCCAGCTCCCTCTGGGATGACCTAGTTGAAGGCACACTACCACGTGATGCCCTTTCTGTCTAGGCCCTGGGGGGAAGAGGGGACCTCTGTTCTGTCAGGAAAGGAGCAAAGAGCATGCCAGCTCCCGGAACTTTAATCTGGTCCTGGCACTCCTGCTCACACCCTCTGCACGGTCTGGAGAGCACGTGGCGGGTTTGTGAGCAGCAGCTTAGCTCTGCCCTCCCCGCCGCCGCCTGCGTGTTCCTTTTGGTTTTGCAGCTCAATGGGGCTGTCCCCACGTGCTAGCCACAGCGAGTCCCTCTGTCCCTGGCAGGCTCCACCTTCCCACTGGGTTCAGCTCAGGCTGTCGCAGAGGACCCCCTGCTGGCCCCCTCTCCATCCACAGGGAGCTACATGATCCTGTCTAGCATCCGTCAGACCTGAGCCACTTCACCCTGCGGGGGTGAGGGTGGGGGTGGGGAGGGAGTTCTTCCCCTCTTTGCTGCAGAATGCAAAGTTCATCGTTACTTTGTGTCTCTCCCAGGGGCTCTGCCAGTCTGGTGGACAGCCTTGACCTCTGTGTCTGGGCACAGAGATGTGGAGAGAATGTCCCAGACACATACTCACCTCAGTCGGCCACCTGTCTCCTGCCTGCGGGCACACAAACCTACAGTAGAACTACCCACACTCAAGGGGCCCCCTAGCTCCTTTCCTGACCCCTGACCACACACCCCACCCAGCCCCGCAACCCCCAGTCTCCTCCGGAAAGAAAAGACACCACTCTTCTGCACTTTGCACAAAATGTATTTCTGTGACATCCTGAAGTACAGATGTTCCCCAGACCCAGGTGGTAAAGCAGTGGGAAGCGAGCGAGCTCAGGGCCGGCAGGGCCAGAGGGCGTGGGATGGACAGGACCGGCTGAGGCTGCCCGAGGGCTGCATGGGCAAGCAACCTGCCAGGGAGAGTTTCCCCCCCGAAAGATCGTTGCCTCTCCCCGAGTTCTGGGAACAGCTGGGCCCCTTCTGACTGTAGGCAGACAAGCCTGGAAAAACAGGCACAGAGAAGAAAGGGGGCAGGAAAGCCACACCAGAGGCTGCCTCCAGGGTCAGCTTTGCTCCCTAAGCCTGCTTGTGTGCGCAGGTCGCCTCAGTAGCTGCATCAATGAAAAGCAATGCTGAAACACAATGATGGGGTACACGAAATATCCAGAGAGGTTCCTGTCACTGCCTGTCACACAGTGCAGCAGCTTCTCAGAAACAGCCTGACTGGGTTGGAGGGACAGAAGACTGTCCAAGTGCTGGTCTGGAGGTGGCTTCCTGCTGCCACTATGAGGCTGGAGTGGGAACCTCCTGCCTTGGAGGGAGCTGTAGTATCTTCTGGACAGCGGGTGGGCTCAGCTCTGCTGCTGGTGGGAGTACCTGGGCACTGGGGTGCTGTGGGCAGATAAGGGCTACAGAACAAGGAAAGACCCTGGTCCCGGAAGGTGCCAGCTGCCAGAGCTGAGGCGGTTTGGGGCATGTTTGGCAGAAGGGGCAGTGGATTTGCCCCTGAGTTCTGACCATCTCTGGGCTGGAGCCTTCAAAAGCCCAGGGCCTGAGGGAGACTTGAGGCAGCCTCCATAGCAGCACGGCCACAGACAGGCCTAGCCAGAGAGCAGTGGGCCAACAGAGTCCTGCTTTTCCAGGGGCCTCTGGGCAGGAGCTGCTTGGCCTAAGGCCTGGGAACAGCTTATTCTTTTGGCCCCAGATGGCTCACAGCCTGGAGCACCAAGGCTTCTGGGAAACCAGGAGGGCTGGACTTACTCCCAAACCGCCAGCCTCACTCACCTGGGAGCCTGGACAGGCACTCAGGCTGGGATCAGGGATGTCTCCTAAGRACCAGCTCCTCCCACCACAGACAGAAGCCAGGCCAGCGTCTGAGCTCACTGGGAAGGGACCAGGCACTCACAGCATTAGAGGCAAGCCTGGCTGGGGCAGGAGGGAACACGGCAGCAACACAAGCTTGGAGGCGGACCAGAGTGGTAAGGAGCTGCAGAGACTCGGGAGAAGTCATACACACAAAACTTCACACTTCCTAACCAAAAAAATAATATATATATATATAATATATATCTCACTAACATTAAGGAAACGCGTCGGCTGTGCAAAAGTCCTCGCTGTCTCTTCACCCTGTGGGAGGCTCCGCAAAGGGACCTGCCCACTAGACCTCCAGCGCTTCCTCCCGGCCTGTGGTCCGAGCTGTGTGGCCTCTATCTGGACGTGTCCATGTTCTCCTCTCTAAAGTTACTGCAGTGCTCAATCACCTTGCTGGATGAAACAGGGGAGAGCATTGGAGAATAGCCAAGGAGAGCCATTCTCCTGGAGCCCCAAGAGTGACCCTGGCATAGACGAATGGTGCACCAGTGACTGGCAGCGTGCCTGGGGAGTAGTACCTGTGGCCATGATTGCTGTTACTGCTTTCAACTTAGGAAAGGAGGAAGTCCTACCAGCAGCGAGACCTGACCTTCCAAACCCATGCTGCCCTTGGCACGCTTGCCCTGCTCGCCAGCTCTTCCTCTTCTCGGAAGTCCACAGGGGGATCCCGAGCAGACTGGAGATCTGCACAGGCAGCCATGCTGGCCCTAAGTGTCCCAGCTCAGCCCGCTCCCTGAGAAAACTGCCACCCACCGCGGTCCGACCTTGCACYGCTTGCCCATTCAACAGGGAAACTCTGGGTTTTGGGGTTCACCACAGCCTCCATTTGCTGACAAGTTGCATCAGGGCTTTTGAGAAGAAAGTTCCCAGGATAATTCATGCCTTGATGCAGAGGACCTGCTGGCTCAGATGCATCTCAGGCCTCAGGGTACCCAGAGGGCGTCCTGACAAGCCCCACCGAAAGTCCTAGATCTTGTTTAACATAGATAGCCCGAAGCCCACAAGTAAAAAAATCTATAGGCAACTGTTCAGTTCTAACCAGGGACTCCCAAGGACACTAAGTTCTAGGACCAGTCAGTTAAAACTGAAACAGTTCCTTCACCAAAAATAATGAATGGCAGAGCTGCTGCTGTCTCCAGGACAGAAAGGCATATTCTAGGGTGGGGTGGGGGTGTGTGAGTTTCTGAGCCTCAGGCTACACTGTACTCAGATGTATGACAAAGGAATATTTTCCCAAGAGAATGGATCCAGGAGAGAGGAAGGCAATCCCATGTAGTATGCCAATCCCATGTAGTATTCGCCTTCTAGTGCACACAGAGGGACAATCAGAACTGATGCTTAAACATTCAACAATGAATCCCAGAGACACAGAAGGCTGGTAAGGACTCTGAAATGCCCTGACCCTTCACTCTGTGTGTGTGTGTGTGTGTGTGTGTGTGTGTGTGTGTGTGTGTGTGTGTGTATGCGCACACGCATGCGTGTATCGTGTGCTATGGATGGGGCCTTGTACATACTAGGAAGGGCTATACCACTGAGCTTAATTGCAGCCGTCGAGGGCCCGTTTCCCTGGCAGCCTTCACCCTCACACTTGCACTCAAATAACCCAGTACTGTGTGCACGTGGCCTCTACACACACCTCACCACACTGAGTCCGTTTTTATTGGAATAACATTGGTCAAAAATAATGCAGAGTTCTTGCTAGTGCGTGGTGACAAGGAGGATTCTCAGTGGGAATCAGAGGAAGTCCACTGAGCACTTGAGAGCAGACCAGCTGCCCTGATAGGTGAGACCCTGTCTGTCATCCGCAGGCAGGGGACTGAGGTCCCTGCTGGACACCCATAAGCTGTTTGCTCCACACTCAACCCTGCTAACCCCTGGGGGTCTCTGCCATTCCCACTGTGCCTTTGCCCTCCACACCAAGGTACCTAGTCAGGAATGCAGTTGGTTTCTTACCGGGCCATCTCCTTGGTTTCCTGCCGGGCAGTGGCCATCTTGATCAAGTCCCTCAGCAGGGGCATCCCACCTTCTTTAATCAGCAGGGGGCAGTACTTGTCAGCTACAAGGCAGAAGCGATAGTAAGGATGGGGACCATCTCCCAGCCTCCCCAGACACCCAGGCTGTGTCCAGAACTGCTCTATAGTTGCTGCTGGGGAAAGACTGCCAGGAGGGAAGAGAAGAGTCCAAGGGTGCCAGGCCTCCTGGGGCCACATGGAGGGGGAAGGGCAAGTCCTTGGGCAAGACACTTTTCATTGCTCCCCAGAAACCGAGGTTACGATGTCCCTGGAGTTAGTCCTCTGGGAACTCTCCTGACCACAGGCCAATGCTATCTCTCTGAGAGGTTTGTATCCTGACACAGGTTCCCAGGAAGTTCTGAAACCAGATTCCCCGGGTAGAAGCTCTAATTTATGATGTTGCTAGTAAGATACCCCCGCCCCCAGGTGACTGTGGTGACCACCAGGTGTCCTTCTGCCCTACAGGTGGCAAAAAGACTGGGAAGTTCACTTGAAGGTAGGGCAAAAGTATGGAGAAAGGCAACTTTGATGGTGCGCTAGGCTGTCACTCTGGCATCCCACCAATGCCAACTTAGCTCTTACATGGCCAACAGTAACTGTGTTCTATCCTATCTGCCAACCCCCTGTGGACATGCTGTGTTCAGCTGAGTGACTGACTAAACCATGGGAGGGGAGGCACTCACGGTAGACAGACACGAGGTTGTACAGGGCCCAGGTGGCCCAGTGCTGGCTGACTGGAGAGATGCCCTGGGGAAGGAGGCGGAGGATCGGCTCAAAGGACCTGCAGAGAGAGACCGCTATTACCTGGAGGCTGGGGAGAAGGCTTTCTCCTTTGAGCTCCTCCAAGCAGGGTCCTAAGGGCAGCATGGGCAAGCCTGTATGATGCCAGGGCCCTGCTCTGGCTCCACCCAGGAGCTCCCTCTGGAGAAGACCAAAAGTCAGAGAAGAGGGAAGAGGGCAGAAAGCTGGGGTCATGGCACCCGGGAGAGCGAACTGGTAAGGAAGCGAGCCTTGGGAGAAACCTACAGTAACTCTAGGCCGGGCTGCAGCTCCAGCCCCCAAACCAGAAAATCTCATCAGCCAAGCTTCAGAAGGCCCCTGGCGTCAGCTTCCTGCCTCCCGGGGATCGGGGCCTGAGCACAGCTGTACACAGTGGCCCGCCTGTCCTTTCACTGTTGAACGTAAAGGACCAGCAGGACAGATGGAAGGGAGAAGGACTGACCGGGGACTACAACCCACTCACAGAACAGTAGGACTGAGGCAGGCCAGATGGGGCGGGGTGGCAGGTGACATGTGCTTTGCTGTGTATAACATGCATAAGAGACAGGCCTTGGATACACACACACACGTTAACGAGTGGGAGATGTGTCCCTCACATGCTGAGACAGGCCTTGGATACACACACATGTTAACGAGTGGGAGATGTGTCCCTCACATGCTGAGACAGGCCTTGGATACACACACGTTAACGAGTGGGAGATGTGTCCCTCACATGCTGAGACAGGCCTTGGATATACACACACACACACACACACACACACACACACACACGTTAACGAGTGGGAGATGTGTCCCTCACATGCTGAGACAGGCCTTGGATACACACACGTTAACGAGTGGGAGATGTGTCCCTCACATGCTGAGAC
>BDUI01003516.1:23170-46209 GCA_002335545.1 Apodemus speciosus
ACACACACACACACACACACACACACACACACACACACGTTAACGAGTGGGAGATGTGTCCCTCACATGCTGGGCCTTGCAGTGAGTGAGAGCAAACGCCTGTGGAGAACAGGCCAGGGTAGAAAGCGCTGGCACACCATGCTGGGGCAGCAGCTGCTGACCTCCATGCTGTGACCCTTCCCACCTCTGACCTGTAGTTGATATTCCTTCGCGAGTTGATATCCCAGCTCTGGATGGCCGCCCACATACGCTCTTCCACCTCTGCCCGCTGGGGTTCACAGACACCCCAGGCCTCAGGCCCATCAAACATGATGTGAGACAGGACACCGCAGGCATTGTAAGAAACCTCAATGCCGTCRGCCTTGCTTTCCAGCAGGTTGCTACCAGGAAGAAGAAAGAAAATTCCATCATGCACTCCTGGGCAGTAGCCTAGACCTGCTGCCAGAGGCCCTACTCTACCCCCCCCCGCCCCGCCCCCTGCTCAGCCTCCTGAGTACCAGGACGGCGGGCCTGTTCCAAAGGGCTCAGCTGTAAATTACTTGGCTCTTTTTTGTTTGTTTTGGGTTAGGATCTCATGTAGTTGAGGCTTGGAGCTTGCTGTATAGTCAAGATTCCTGCTTCTTTCCAAAGTGCTAAGATTACAAGTCACGTCAGAACATCTAGCCACTTGGTATTCACAGTCCTTCAAAGAAAAGGATGTGACATTACTGCTATCTGTGGCAGGTTGCAAGATTAAAACACATAGAGGCTCAAGAAATGGCTCAGTGTCCAGCACACACTGGACTTCAGACTGGAGCTGGGTCCCAAGTGCCCATGGTGGCTTGTAATCACTTGTGCCCTCCAGCTCCAGGGAGACCCAAAGCTTGGCCTTTATGGGCAACTGTACTCACGTGCACATACCCAGCCCTCACATACACAGATTAAAAACAAGATCAAAGGAAAACAAAAAGCACATTATAGGGGCTGGAGAGACGGCTCAGCGGGTAAGAGCACTGACTGCTCTTCCAGAGGTCCTGCCTCAGTTCAAATCCCAGCAACCACATGGTGGCTCACAACCATCCGTAATGGGATCCAATGCCCTCTTCTGGGGTGTCTGAAGACATCTACTGTGTATTCATATACATAAAGTATATAATTTTATTTTAAAAAGGCACATTATAGATAGAAGGCAGTATCAATAACAGAGACCCAGACAGATCGCAGTGTGCTCACAGCACACACTGTCCTGAGCGTGCCAGCGGCCCAGGATGGACTGACCTGAAGACGCTGATGAATTGGGAGGTCATCAGCTGCGGCCGCAGCTCCTTCACCTCGGCCACGTTCCCCAAGAGCCCTAGCATGTTCCGGTGTAGCTCCTGCTTCTCTGGGAACTCCTGGGGAACGAGAGCCAGCAAGGCCTTCATACGTGATCACTTCATGTCTGATACTGTCACCCTGCAGGTGTTGTGGGCACCTGTGTGAAGGGACGTTCTAGACAAAGGGGAGGCACAGTAGGCTAACCCCAATTTCCAGTGCTCCCAGGACAGAGGCTGGGAAGAGAGCTGACTTTGGGATGATTATGGCTCCATTTGCCACAGCTCAGAAGAGTCCTTTTTGGGGAGCCCCTAAGAAGCTACAGARAAARCAGAGTCCTATATTCAGGGCAGAACTGYRTCTTGTTAGAAGGGGATGGTCTGTGGGCAGGCAGAACAGAACAGGTTGCAGGCTTCCCTGGCAGAAAGGATCTCAGGAGGCACAGCTGGCTGTCACAGCTGAGAGGAGGTTCGTGACACTTCAGCAGCAGACATGGTTTGTGTGGCTGGCCCTGTGTGCCCATGGGAAGCTTGTGTGGGATGGCACCTGCTGGGAAGCAGCCTGGGGGATGGGTGGCAGCCCGGGTACCGCCTACCTTCAGGCAGTCGAGAAAGAGCTTCATCCCATTGAAGTTGAGGAACATCTCGCAGTTGTCAGGTGTCTCATCTGTGATGTTCCACAGGGCGCTCCAGGAGAACTCCATGACCTGGTCACACTGTAGGGGAGGGAGACACAGCTCAGCCATGTCCTCCTGAGGACACATGGCCAACTCTGGAACAGAAGGCTCTGGGAGGGGAGAGTGTGCCAGGCTCTGCTTACCGTCTTGTCCAGCAGTTTCTTCTGGATCAGCTTCAACATGGTCTGTGGGCAGAGGACAGAGGCTGCCTGAGGCCAGGACTCCACCAGCTTAGGGGCTCAGCAGAGGGAGGCACTGCTTGTCCCGGGTGACACAGCCTGGCAGTGCCCAGCTCTGCAGGGTTTTTGGAGTGGTTTGAGAGTGGTCAAGGACCACCTGTCACAGTGCTGCCCTGCAAGGGGCTGTATTTCCCCAGGATAAGGAAAGGTGGCAATCGATACACCTAACCCCCAGATCTTCCATATTTATCCTGTCCCAGGTCTAGGCTAAGAATTTATTCATACCAGGCCAGAACGGCACAGTGATGGAGGGCCAGCCCTGGGTCTTTTGTCATAGAGCTTACTGCGTGGAGCTGAGTGGAAGTAGTTAAAAGACAGAGAAGGCCACACAGTCATAAGTAACAGTCACATTAAGAAATTCTTCTGAAAGCCAGGCGTGGTGGTACAATCTTTAATCCCAGCACTTGTAAAGCAGAGGCAGGTGGATCTCTGAGTTCAAGGGCAGCCTGGTCTAYATATCGAGTTCCAGGACAGCCAGGGCTACACAGAGAAACCCTGTCTGAAAAACAAAACAAAAGAAATTCTTCTGAGGTGGGCATGGTAGTGCACCCTTTATTACAAGCACTTAGGGGGAGGTGGAGATAAGTTATCTTTCTGACTTAGAGACCAGCCTGAGGTACACAGCAAGTTCTGGGCCAGCAAGGGCTGCATAGAAAGACCTTGTCACAAACAAACAAGCAAACAAGCAAGCAAGCAAGTCTGTGGTTCTGTAGTTAGAAGTATGCCCTACTCTTGCAGAGGACCCAAGTTCAATTCTCAGCACCTATGTCAGAAGGCTCATGGCCACCTGTAACTCCAGCTCCAGGTGGATCAAACAACTCTGGACTCCAGTAGCACTCACCAACACGCACGCACGCACGCACGCACGCACAAAGAAAGGAAGCGCTCAGCGTTAGTGTGAAGCTCAGAGCTACTTGTCTGGCATGTGCCAGGCTCTGCCCTCCTCCTTAACAATCCCCTCTTCCAGCTCACCCCAACTAAAGAACAGAGATGTACTTCCTTGGGTCTACCATAAAGCCATTTCCCCCCCCTCCCACCCTGGAGCCCAGGTCCTCTTGAGGCCTCACTCACAGAGAACAGGAGGACAAGGGCCGTCAGGCTCACATACCACGACGAAGCCCATCTTGCCCACAGCCTCCTTGTGGTCATTGTCCACTTGGCAGACCAGGGCATTGCACAAGTGCACGGCGATCCGCTGGATCGACTCGTCCTGACGGGTGGGGCTGAGGATGCCGAGCAGCAGTTCATTCACACGGCGGTACTGGAACTCCAGTTCCTCGGGGATGCTGAAGTTGCAGAGGGTCAGACAGCAGTTCCGCTGCACCTGGGCCAGGTTGGGAGACAAGCAGAGCACGTTCAGGGACAGATTTGGGACAGGGCTCCAGATCAGAGGTCACCCAGAGTTGGGAAGGCTCTCTGGAAGAGGAAGCTAGCAGGTGTTTTGGTGTGTTTGGTTTGGAGGTTTCTGAGATGGAGATGAGGGTCTCACATAGTCCAGGCTGAGCTCAAGATCACCATGTAGCCAGGGCTAGCTTTCAACTCCCACCCTTGCTGCCTCAGTATACCACCGGGCTCAACTCAGGCTTGCCGTCTTGCTTTTCACTTTTACTGAGATTATTCGGGTTTTGTACGGTATACAATTATCTTACAAATCCAGGCCACCACTACCTATGCCAAGAAACAACACTGCCAATACTCGAGTCCCTTCCCGATCATGAGACCCTATCCTCCCTTCTCAGGGAGCTCGGCACTGCTCCAAGGCCCAGTGCTGTTACATGCAGCTGACGTGCACTCTTTCCTTGCAGTCTCCTCTCCTCTCATGGCAGACACTCAGTTTACCCACTGACTCTCCCACTAACGGACTTGTGGCCACTGTCTGTCTTACAATGTGCTCTGGTGTCCGTCACACAGCTGCACTAAGGTACACATGGTTGGGGGGTTTCTGGGGTTCGCTTCCTTGCAAGGGTCTTATGTAGTCCATGCTGACTTCACGCACAGCTCAAGAGGACACTCAACTTCTGATCCTCTTGCCTCCACCAAGCCTGGCTTGCTTGAGGGCTCTCTGGATCGGAAGGTGTCAGTAGACAAGATTCATGTTGCTAGGCAGCACCAGGCTGTCATCCAGGTGGCTGTGCATCCTGTACTGTCACCAGCAGTGCACAGGCATCTGGCCACGCCCTGCTCAGCGGTGCTTCCCGGTCTAACCAGTCCAAGGATGCGTGGACTCCCTCCTCACCGCTTACTCCCATCCCCTTCCCTAGTAAACATACTTTGATTTTAAATTTATGTAGGTGAGTGTTTTGCCTGCATGCATATATATGATATCTGCCATGTTCTCTATGCACACATAGATGCACCACGCATTGTGATGGGGAGGTCAGAAAGTGCTAGGCCCCTTGGATCTGGAGTTATAGCCAACTGTGAGCCGCCACCAAATGGGTGTTGGCAACATAACCCATGTTCTCTGCAGGGGTAAGAGTAAAAGTGGTTGTTTTTGTTTGCTTGCTTTTCTTTGGATTTCAAGACAGGGTTTGTCTATCCCTGGCTCTCCTGGAACTTGCCCTATAGACCAGGCTGGCCCTGAACTCACAGAGATCTGCCTGCCGTGGGCCGCGACTAACGCACTAACCTGCTTGTAACAAGTGCTTTTAACGGGCGTGGTGGCGCACGCCTGTAATCCCAGCACTTGGGAGGCAGAGGCAGGCGGATTTCTGAGTTCGAGGCCAGCCTGGTCTACAGAGTGAGTTCCAGGACAGCCAGGGCTACACAGAGAAACCCTGTCTCGAAAAACAAAAAAAAAAAAAACAAGTGCTTTTAAGCACTGGTCCATCTCCCCAGCCCTACATTCTTCTTGATTAAATGCTGGCACTCGCCGTGCTTTGTCGGTCACACTGTTTAGAGGGTATGGCCCCTTAGGCACATCCTGGCGTTCCCGTTATTGTACAACATGTGTGCACACACATTTTTACAACGCTGGGATCTGAGCCCCAGGCTTCAGCCTTTGTACATGCTAGGCAAGTGTTCCATCACTGAGCTACACCCCGGCCCCAAATATTGTAATTTGAGAAAGCTTATTTTGCTTTTTGTTTGTTTGTTTGTTTGTTTGTTTGAGACAAGGTTTCTCTGTGTAGCCTTGGCTGTCCTGGAACTCTCTCTGTAGACCAGGCTGGCCTCAAATTCAGAGTCCTCCTGCACCTGCCCTGGCCTTAAAGTTTAAAGGTAAAACCCTTTATAATTATATGCTACTATTTCTGCAGAAAGCCACTGTCCTAGCTCCTTCGTTGCTGTTGTTGGTTTTGTTTTGTTTTTTGTTGTTGTTGTTGGTTTTTTTGAGAGGTTCCTCTGTATAGCCCTGGCTGTCCTGAAACTCACTCTGTAGGCTAGTCTGGAACTCTAGAGATCCGCCTGCCTCTGCGTCCTGAGACTACAGGAGTGCACCACCACCGCCCAACAACTCCTTTGCTTTCTTGACTTTTATTTTATGTATGTACGTATTTTGCTAGCACATATGTCTGTGTACCACATGCATGCAGTGTCCATGGAGGCCCAGAAGAGGGTGCTGCATCCCTGGGGCTGGAGTTACAGATGGTTGGGAGATATGCCATTTAACCCTGGGTCCTCTGCAACAGTAGCCAGTGCTCTTAACTGCTGAACCATCTCTCCTTGTCCCATTTTCTTGATTTTCTTCTTGAGACAGAGTTTGACTCTGAAGTCCAGACCTCAATCCTGCCTGTCTCCTGAGGCTGGGGTCACAGGCAAGAGCCAGTTTGCCTGATTCCCATTCTTTTTCTTTTGGGTGAGCCACATCTTCAGAGCAGAACTCAAACACACAGATGTACACCATGCCTTTAGTCCCAGCACTGCTGAGTGCTGGAAGTAATGATGTGGTGCACACCATTAATCAGTTCTGGAGGCGGCAGCAGGCAGAGCTCTGTGAGTTCGAGACCAGCCTGGTTCATGTAAGGACTTGCAGGAGAGAGCTACAGAGTGAGACTGTCTCAAAAGAGAAGAGAAGAAAACGAATGGCATCCACATTACACAGATAGCATGCAGAGTGGTGCCAGCCCCCATTTACTAGATTCTCATGCACAGAGCACATTTCAGAATGAGGGATGTCAGCGGGAGGCTGTGTGTGGTATTTTAGGTGGTGTTCATGTGTTTGTAACTGTTGTACGGTAAACGTTGTTTTATTATTTTATAATTAAGTAACAGGTACTAGAAAACACCACCCCCAACAGTGATAGGGAGAAGGGGGCAGAGAAAATGGCAAATCTGGAGCACAGAGAGCCGAGGCGGGGTGGCCATGGGTAGGGGACTGTGGTTGAAGCCAGCTTCTGGGGCCCCTGTGTGCCAGGGGCAGGTTTCTGGGACAGCAACTGTGCGAGGACTGACAAAGGCCACCTAAGCCTGGGGGAGCTGTGTGTCTGGGACCCTGGGAAGCAGGCAGGGGTACCGGGCCAAAGCATGCAGGCCGCAGCAAGCAGGGGCTCACCGTCACCTCCTGGTAGGACTCCATGCCATTCAGCACCACCTGGATGACCTGCCGGCGCAGCCTGACGCTCTGCTCTGAGCGGTACTCAGAGTTGGTCAGGTAGAAGAGGGCGGCACTGCCGGTCACTTGAATGTTCTTGTCATACTTGTGACACTTGAGGGCTGTGATGACCAGCTGTGTGAACACAGGGTGGGGGCTGGGGCTGGGGCACTGCTGGAGGCAGGCAAGGACAGCCTGGGCGCTATGAGTAACTGTGGCCTCTCTGGGCAAAGGCTGACCTTAGCCCTGCTCTCCTGGGGAGACGTGAGGAGAGCAGGGCCAGGGCAGGGCCTGAACAAGCAGGCAGGGMGGCCAGCACTGCCAAGGTGGAGGCTGCCTGTCCCCCTGGGATCAGGGCTGGGCGCAGAAGGACAGAGAAGGAGGGCAGCAGTGCCTGGGAGCCCGAGGGCCTGGGGTTCTGCGCTGACCTTCAGAGCCCGCAGAAGCTGGCTGCAGCGCTCAATGCGTGCGATGTCAAACAGCAGGTTGATGGCCCTGGAAGTGATCTCGGGCCGGTGCTCTGTGTAGGCCTCGATGGCGTTCAGCACCTGCTCTTCATTTTTGTCACCACTTACCTAGTGATGGGACACGACAGGACAACCCAGGAGCGGCCAGGTAATGGACCCCGACTCCGTGCTATGCGGTACCTGCCCTCCCCCCAACCCCACCTCTTACTTTGTAGGCTGGAATGTGCGTGAGACGGCACAAGGAGGTCTCGAAGAGCCCAAGGAACTGCAGTGGCCTCTTCAGAGCCCGGAAAGGCATGATGCTGCTCTTGGACGGCTCCGTGCTAGGGAAAGAGCATGCCAGAGTTGGCACCTGACTGGACCTAGCCAGGGCTGCCCCACAGACTAGGTACTCCACCCACGGAGAAACAACGGCTTCTAAACTCATCCCGTCCTCGCCCAACCCACTRTGGAGCTGAGCCTAGCCTTCAGCCCTGGTGCTCCTAGGCCACCTCTCAAGTGCCGGGACCCCGGCGCAGGCTCCCATGCCTGCTTTCTGCTGTCAGGACCAAGGTCGGAGCTCTGTACACCTGAGCCACAGCCCCTGCTCTCACTTCTTGATGGAAGGGTGGGAGGGCACAGTGGAGAACGCGGACTGGGAGCCGCCACCACCGCCCTTTGAAAAGCATCACCTGCCAGTCTAACAGGGACACATCTCACTAACAGGCAAGGAGAGACTCCTCTGCCATCCAAAACTAACCTCGGTGGAGGGAGGCTGGAGGCCGGGCACAGTGGCTGGGCTGGAACGAGGTCTCAGCACCAGGTCACAGAGGCTCGGATCAGCGAAGGCACACCTACAGGACAGCAGTACCCCTGGCCTGCTGGTCCCACCATCCCACCCTGCCTGGTGCGGTTTGTTTCTTAGGCACTCAACCTATGGCTCCCAGGTCTCGGTACAGAGTGATTCAGACCAATCCCATGCTGCAACGTGATCTCTTCAACAAACTCAGCCAGCCCTGGGCAGCCCAGAGCGTGCACTTCCCCTGCCAGTGCCCAGATGACTTTCCTTTCCTGTCAGCTTACACGGGCACAGCAGGTAGGGCCTGGCACGCGCACTCTCTCTCCCCTCTCTCCGTCCGTCCTTCCTTTCTGTTAGTTTATTGAGTGTGTGTGTGTGTGTGTGTGTGTGTGTGTGTGTATGTGTGTGTGCTTGTGCATGTTTGGGTGCTCACACTCATGTGGAAACCAGCAGACAGGGTGGAGGAGTAGGTGCAGGGACAGAGAGCAGGCTGTCAGATTTGGTGACAAGCACCTTGACATGCCGAGGCATCTCACTGGCCCTTGCTGCCGCCTTCCTCTTCTTTTTTTTTTTTTTAGACGATTATTTAACTTTGTGGGGTTTGGGTATTTTGCCTAGATATACATTGTACTCTCGGTGTATGCCTGGTGCCTGCAGAGGCCAGAAGAGGATGTCAGGTCTCCTGGAACTAGACTTACAGACAGGTTGTGAGCCTCCATGCGGGTACTGGGACTTAAACCCTGGGCCCTATAGAAGAACAACAAGAGTTCTAAACTGCTGAGTCTTCTCTCTAGCTACCCCACTCACTTCTGAAGCTATGTAGCCCTGGCTGGCCTCAAACCCACAGAGATGAGCATGGTCTGTCTCAGGTCTACTGCAATTGAAGGTGTGCTTACCATGCCAGCCTCACCAACCTGCACAGTACTTGGCACAGGGCTTGCTCAGGGCTTGGTGACTGGCATTCTCCCAGCGACAGAGCTAGGTACCCACCTGGTCTGCCCTGCCTCCTCATCTGTCTTGGAGATGCTGCAGTTCTCTAGGATCATGTGACCAGAGATGTCCAGTGACATCAGGTTCCCCAGCTTCTGCACCAGGAGGCTGAGAACCTTCCGAGTGAGCTTGAATTTGTAGTAGCTGGAAAGGCGGTCCCGGGAGATGTCCAGGTGGCTGGAGGTCAGGGGGGCACAGGTCAGAAGCTCTCAGGCCACAGCAGGGAAGGGCCCATGCCCACCACAGCTTCTCCAGGAAAGTCTGGAGAACGCCCTGCTAGGCCTTGGGTGCCCTAAATCGCCCTCGACTAGCTCCAGTATGTGGTCTAAGGAGCGGGCTCTCCCCCTCCGTCCCACACAAGGGTTCCCCTGCTGTGGCTGATGGACCCAGGACTGACCACACCTTTCTTCTATCCTCTGCTTCCTCCCCACTCGAAGTCCTGCCCTGGTTGCGAGTGGGCAGCTCACCGCAGCTTGTGCAGCTGGACAATGACACGGATATGGTCGTCTGAAAGGTCCATGTTGTAGAGCACAAGGGACATCAGACTGTCCTTCCACTGTGTTAGGAAAGTGGCGTCGCTTGTCTGGATGCCAGAGAGGTCCAAGGCGGCCAGGGAGCTAAGCGGCCGCAGCAGTGACTCTACAGGGACGCCGTCGATCATGCGGCCCAGATTGAGGAAGCGCAGGCGGCTGAAGCCCTCGAAGGTAAAGTCCTTGACCAGCACCTGGCAGGTGGGGTTGACCAGACACTCGTCCTCACAGCCGCCGGGGTTGTCCTCCTCATAGAAGATGTTGGCACAGCCGAAGAGGCTCAAGGATACCAGACTGTGTCTGAAGCTCCGAAGGGTCTGCAGGCTCTTGGCGGACAGCTTCTCACAGTTGGTCAGGTATAGCTCTACCAGGTCCTGGAATAGCAGAGCAGCCTCAGCTCCTCTGCCCGCCCTGAGCCACCCCAGGCCTGGCTTCTGGGAGTGGGTGGGGTCTCACCTGCTTTCGAATAGCTTCCAGGTCCTGGTCCTGCACCAGGTCCTCACGGAGGTGGATCCGAGTGAGCCGAGTGCTGCGGGGGTCTGAGAAGAGGCTGAAGAAGGTCTCATGTGGTTCAAAAGTACAGGCAGCACTGACCAGCTCCACGTACCTTCGAGGGAAGCGAGCCTAGCTCAGGGAGCACCGAGAAACCTGGGCTGCCTTTGGAAGCCACATCACAGACCTGAGGGCTTATGACATCACCCAGGCAACAGCCACCTCTTTTCACAACATCTACTTAGATTCAACTATCCAAACGCCTCAGGGTATAGGAATCTAAAGGTGGTCTTCAGGGTGACCACCAGTGATAGAGGGGTATAAGGGGCCTCTTACCAACAGTAAGTCCCAAGCGCTTCCTTCTAGCAGTCTGCCTAGATGCACACCTGTATCCTACTATGTGTCCCCTCTTCCCAGGCACACCCCATCACACCGGGTGTGCACTGACTGTGCACTGACCTCAGCCACACCACACCACGGTCTAGACTCATCTTTCCTTAGTAGCCTCTGGTGCCTTATCAATCCCCTCCAGGGCAGGCAAATCAAGTAAAATGGTTTTGCACTTACAGCTGCCTGTTGGGCAGAATTTGAGCTGTTAGTGTAACCCTATCTAGACAAAACACCAATTTATGCATGAATCAGGCTAGGGGCTTAGAGAGATGGTCCAGCTGTTAAGAATACTTGTTCTCGCAGAGTAGTAGTGTTTAGTTCCTAGCACCTACATGGTGGCTCTTTTAATAAATAAAAGAGGGCTAGAGATATGGCTCATTGATTAAGAGCACTGGCTGCTCTTCCAGGGGTCCTGAATTCAATTCTCAGCACCCACATGGTGGGTCCCGACCATCTGTGATGAGGCCCGATGCCCTCTTCTGGTCTGTCTGAAGGCAGTATATTTATATAAAATAAATAAATGAATCATCTCAAAAGAAAAGAGCCAGTTGGGGACTGGGTGGGTTGCACATGCCTTTAWTCCCAGCACTTGGGAGGCAGGGGCAGGTGGATCTCTGGGTTGGAGATCAGCCTGGTCAACTGAGTGAGTTTCAGGTCAACTAGGGCTACACAGAGAAACCCTGTCTCAAAACAAAAATGCAGAGGCAGGCATTGTATTGTACATCTTTAGCATTTGGGTGGCATAGGTGGGGGATCACTGAGTTTAAGGCTAAGACTGGTCTATAAAGTGAGTTCTAGGCCAGCCAAGGAACTGTGCAACCCTCTTTGTTTAAAAAAACAAAAATACAACCCAGAAACAAAGCAAAAAAGGAAGGAGGAGAAAGAAAGATCTGGAAGCTCTGGGCACTATGAAACCCAGAGCATCTCAGATGCTGGGCTGCTTCCGCCTGGGAACCTTTCACACATAAATGAACCTCCCTAGACTTTCTGTCTGTGAGATGCGCTTGGCTCAGGTGCTAGGTTGACAAAGGGTTCAACCACATGCCTGGCCCACATCGAATGCTGAGAACACAACATGAGCTTGTTTCCCTTGACTCCCATCTGGCTGTGAAACTCTTCGATCCTACGGCTTCCTGCTGGGGTAACTGGTAACCAAGCATTCAGGAAGGATATGCACATTGTGCTGTGGGCTTCCAGAGCAGTGGGGATCCACCAGGGGCTGTATAAAGACCATCTGCATGATTCGGTCTCTGATCACAGGTCTACTGTTGTGATCTTGACACACGTTTATGTGTGCTTCGTTCAGAGGCGCAGGCAAATGTGTGAGCACACACATAGGGTAGCTCATAATGTCCTGATTTATACACAGGATTTTATACTAACGTATCCCTAATCACACACATGCTGCTTACACACACACACACACACACGTTCTGTGCTGCATAATCCTACAAGTATACCTACTCCTTCATGTGTGCTGCCTGTGTACGCACATGTAAGCATGCCTCTGGTGACCATTCACGCCACTGTTATCCCTCCCYGTCATGGACACAGCCACTTTCCCTTTGCCCTGGCCTGGACATAGTCTTGACCTCCAGCCCATACTTCACCCCTCACACTGGATCCAACCCTGCCCCAGTCCTGGGGAGACCCTTGCTCACTCATTGACCAGCTGGTCACAGATTTCACTGGGCAAGAAGATGTCTGGATGCAGCCGCAGGGTCTCCTTGTCCAGCAGGTAGCCCAGGGTGCCATCAAGATTCCGGAGACAGAAGTCAGTACAGAGGGCCATCAGGGACTCGGGCGTGTCGGACGCCATGCTGGGAGAAGGCAGCAAGGGCCCACAAGGGCAACTATGAATTACCAATAATCACAAGATCATTGGCAGAGCCACAGCCTGGGAAGGAGAAAAGCAGCCAAATGAGATGCAGATAAGAGCCTGTGTCTACTTCTTAAGTGGCGAAAGGGAAGTCTCATCCATGCATCACATTCAAATTAGCACCTTAAAATTTAGGCTGTACAGACCTGTAATCCCAGCACCTGGGAGGCAGGGGCAAGAGGATCAGGAGTTCCAGACCAGCCTGAGCTACAGACCGAGTCCCTGACTAAATAAAAAGTTGAATGTCATTCCGTCACAAAAAGTTCTCATACAACACTGGGTCACGCTAACCGAAGAAACCAATTATGAAGGTTACAACCATAGTACTTTCAAGGTTTAACAAGTCTGCCTGCAGGGCTATACCCAACAGAGGCACTGTCTAAGTGTGTAAACAGAGCCAGTGAGAGGGCTCATGGGTAAAGGTGTCTGCCATGCAAGCCTGAAGCCCTGAGCTCAAGCCCCAGAGCACACAGCGAAGAGAGCAGACGCCCAGAAGTTGCCTTCTCATCTCCATGCAGGGACTGTGGCTGGTACAAACCTACATTCTCACACATACCTAGTAATAAATAAAACTTAGAAAACACACTTAATGTTGAAAGCAGTATTCTATGTAACAGCCTCCAGAAGTGACTCTTGAATGTCCACTGACATTKCAGGGGATAATTACAGTATATTCACTGCCGCACAGTACTGAGGACACAGTCAACTACTTGGATGACCCTCACAGTGTAACAGGAAGGAGTCAGAAGCAAGAGGGCACTGTGTTTGCTCCAGGTGTGCTCCCTTCTGCTAATACACAGGAAGTCTATGTTGGGATGGGCCCATATCCTTGGCAAGGATGTGTGTGTGTACACTTAAAGGAAGTTTCASGGTACAGACGGGCTTCGGGTCTCTCTTCTCAGTGGACTCATAGGTGTCTCTACTGTGAACACTCACACACACACTAGAATTCTATAAAGAGATTAAAAATGGTTGTCGCCAGCCAGGTGTAGTGGCACACACCTTTAGTCCTAGAACCTGGGAAGCAGGTTCGACTCAAGTGGTTAACTGTGAGTTCAAGGCCAGCTTGGTCTATACAGAAAGCTCCAGGCCAGTCAGGACTACACAGAGAAAACCTGTCTCAAACAACAAATGAAAACACTGGCACCAACCAAAGGGGTCCTCATTTGAAAGAGATCTGGATGCACTCCAGTGGTAAGCCAGTATCAACACTGGCTGCAGAAATTGCAGAATGAACCTTCGTATTACTCTTAAGCAAACAAGAAACAATTCCTAGAGGCTGGAGCGATGGTACAGTAGTTTAGAGTGTGTATGATCTTGCAGAGAACCCAAGCTTGGTTCTCTGCGAGCACTAGGTGTATAAACACCTTGGCGTCTGTGGATTTTGGTACCCAACCCAGTCTTCAACTCAATCCCTTGTGGATGCTGAGCTTCAGACAAGTTTTAGTGTTCTCGAGGTGTGGTGCTGGGGCACAGCCCATGCTTACCATGCACGAGACTCGGGAGTAATTCCACACACCCACCCAAAAGCACAGGTTCTGTGGTCAGACACATAGGTCTCTGTTCTGACTCCATTCCATAATTTACTGGCAAACAATGTCACTTCTGCAGATCACAGTGTCCTCATCTGGAAAAAATGAGGACGATAATTTTTCTGCCAGGGCTGGAGGAGTTGAGGAGATAGGGCTGAGAAAATGCCTCCCACAGCACACAGTACGTGAGTGCTGGTTGGGTGACAGATAAGGATGGGCAAGCTCAGAGACTCAAGGCTACTCTCTACAAACTGGTCTCTGGCTCTGTCACGTCACCCCTTACAGCAGCGGTTCTCACCATTGTGACCCCTTTGGGAGGGAATGAATCTTTCAGAGGGAAGCACAGGTCATAAGGTCATTGGAAAGCATAGATATTTATATTACCATTCATAATAGAAGCAAAATTAGAGTTATAAAGTAGCAATGAAAATATTTTTAAGATTGGGGACACAACATGATGAGGAACTATATTTAAGGGTCACAGCATTAAGAAGGTTAAGAACTACTGCCTTAGAGGAAGGTTCCAAAGGGCTGTGGGCTTAGCTTTCGGGTACAGTGTCCACTCGTGAGCCTTTTAAGCTACTCAGGACATGAGGCAAGAGACAACATTGCCTGCACTGGGGATGCTGAGATAGGAGGATGACTAGTTTAGGAACAACCTGAGCAACTTAGCAAAGCCCTGTATAAATAAAATAAAAATGGGGGCTGTAGAGGCGGCTCAGTGGTTAAGAGCACTGGCTGCTTTTCCAGAGGACCCGGGTTCAACTCCCAGCACCTACATGGCAGCTCAAAACTGTCTATAACTCCAGTTTCAGATGATCTGGCATCTTCATACGAATATATATATATATATATATAATATTAATTTCTTAAAGCAAAAATAAAAAGGTGGGGTAGCTCGGTGGTAGAGCACTTGCCTAGAATGTATGAGACATTGGATTCCGTATTTGGTGGGAAAAATCAAGAATCAGCTATTCTATTCCTGCTGCTGGTTTTTTTTGTTTGTTTGTTTGTTTTGTTTTTTTGGATTTGGTTTTTTCGAGACAGGGTTTCTCTGTATAGTCCTGGCTGCCCTGGAACTCACTCTGTAGACCAGGCTGGCCTCGAACTCAGAAATCCGCCTGCCTCTGCCTCCCAAGTGCTGAGATTAAAGCCATGCACCACCACTGCATTGTTTTTGAGACAGTTTATCTGTGTAGCCCTGGTTGTCCTGGAACATAGTCTGTAGACCAGGCTAGCCCTGCAGGCTGACTGTTCCTGCAGTAATTATGGACCTAGCCATGAGCTACTGAGGACACAGGTCCAAACCAGACAAGGTCCTGCCTCTATGAAACATTCTGGCACTAGAAGGAGACAATTAGCTACCTAAAAAGAACCCAGATAGAGTCACATCTTGAGAACAGTGCTCTGAAGGACAGGGGAAGGGCCCGTGTCACTCTGAGCTGGAGCGTCAGGGAAAGTTTGACATTTTAGCTAAGACCGCAGAGATGAGCCCTAGCTGGCTCTGAAGGTTCAAGGTAGGAAGAAATGTGCAACAGCCGAGAGCTCGGGACGCAGAGGAGGCAGGCACCACGAACCCGACCCACGGCTCTGGGGAAATGAACACAGGTGGTACTGAGCACTCAGCACGGGGTGTGGGAAACATCAGACACCGTGACAGGGGCCACGATAGACTTGCAGGATGTGATTCTCAGGAGGCTGAGTGTGAGTGCACTGTCCCCAGGACACTGCTGAATCCCTATGGGCCACGGCAGAACCTTGTGACTGGCTGGGAAAGAACTGCCTGTTCTGCAGGGCTGAGCCCCCGCCCCAGGTAGCTACCCTGCTCTAGCTAGGCTGCATGGAAAGGTCACCATGATACCAGTTGCCCAGATCACCAAAGGCCCCCAGAGAACAGACTGGTGGATGGTGCCACCTGTGTTCACCTCCTCCAGGAACTGACCCTACAGCTTAAAGAGGTCGGGGGGGGGGAGGGCGGGGTGTTCTGGGTGGGCTGGGGAGGAAGGAGCTGCCCTCCTCTGGGACCAAAGCCTAGAGGCTCACAACACCCCACCACTCCACCCCAACACCCCACCACTCCATCCCAACACCCCACCACTCCACCCCAACACCCCACCACTCCACCCCAACACCCCACCACTCCACCCCCTGGAGCCTTTAAAGATTTCCACCCTCAAGGAAGGTTCCAGCCCTCTGGAATTCTGGCAACTGGGGACAGTTTGGACTCTGATACTGATAGACTACCAGAGGAAAAGAACCCCATGTCTCTTTTCTTACAGGCTCTTTAAGACATGCTGGGGAAAGGAAAGACTGAGAAAAACAACAGCAGCCCAGGCAGCCACCCCCGCTGCACCACCTCCATCCCCCAAGCTTCCAGACGGATACCAGCTCCTTCCAGAATTTACTTCCCACAGTTTCTTATTTAACCAGCCAAACATCACAGCCCAGTACTCGGTACCAATAGAGACCTATTCATCTGCATAACAATTTGTCTATGACCCCCTCCCCCCAGCTCCAGAGGACAGACTGGCGGCTTGCACCCACGCCCACATCCTCGGTGCCTACCAGTGCCTGGCATTTAGACGGAACAAAGGTTTGCTGTTGCCAGAGTTACCTCAGGATGGCACTCTGAGGTAGAGACCACTAGTCATTTGCTGAAGAAGACACAGGGAACCATAAGTAACAGAAAAGGAGCCTGAGATGCAACACTGTAAATCTAAAGTGCCCACAACCACACTGTTCCAGCCAGCTAGAGAGAGAATTAGTCGGGCATGGTGGTGCACACCTTTAGTCCCAGTGCTTGGGAGCCAGAGGCAGGTGGGTCCCTCTGGGTTCGAGGCCAACCTGGTCTACAGAGTTCCAGGGCATCCAGAGCTATTACACAAAGAACCAAAAACTAAAAATAAAATATATTTTAAATAAACAAGAGAGTAAGCAATGTTCAGAGGAGGAGGCTAGGGACCACAGTAACATCGTGACATCTAGGGGAGACTCTGGGGAGCCAGAGGACCCAAACCTTGGAGCAGTGCCCACCTAGTGAGATGTTCACCATGAGCTCTGGGAAACCTCTTTATACAGGTGGAATGCTTTCCAGGAAGGAATAGGTCCTGGGCTGGAGATTAGGGACAGAAGCTGCTGTGACGATAGTCCAGACCAGTGCCGGGGGACTCTTGGGGACAGAGGTACAGGTGAGGGTTAGAGATACAAGTCTACAGAGACAATGTCTGCAGGTCACTGTGCTGGGAAGACACAGGGTGGGGGAGGTCTGCACATGCCCAGCACGCTGTTGGTATCTCTCCTGATAAAGAAACAATGCGTGTGCCTGTGTGAGCACATGAACACACAGAGGAAGGACGGAACACTGGGGCAGGCTGCTTGGCTTCTGCTTGTGCAGTCTAACTTCCTAATGCCTGCCCTGCTCAGCCCCGGATATGCACCAGGAGGCAGGGATCTATCTACAGCCTGCAGGTGTGGCGGCTGAGGCTGTGTGCCAAGCAGGCTGCACAGCCTGTATAGAGATATGTGCTCTCCACACGATAGGTCAGACCTGGGGTTTCCAGCTTTCCAGGTCTGTTCTCGGTGGCGCCGCCTACGGTGACTTAGGCAAGCCTCACTTTCTCTTCTGTCATCAGAACAACTCTAAGCATCCTTGAGCACTGACCACAGATGATCTGGTTTTCTGGTAAGGATTCTATGGACACCATGGACCAGGGCTAGAAGCTTCCTAAAAGCGGGGACCCTGCATGAGCCAAATGACCCCATTACATAAAGAGTAATGTTGGGAGCCGGGCGTGGTTGCGCACGCCTGTAATCCCAGCACTTGGGAGGCAGAGGCAGGTGGATTTCTGAGTTCGAGGCCAGCCTGGTCTACAGAGTGAGNGGATTTCTGAGTTCGAGGCCAGCCTGGTCTACAGAGTGAGTTCCAGGAAAGCCAGGACTACAAAAAAACCCTGTCTCGAAAAACCAAAAAAAAAAAAAAAAAAAAAGAGTAATGTTGGACTAGCTGGGATCTTCTGGTCTGCCTCTCATCTCTCATCTCTGGGATTACGAGTGCATGTCACCAGATGGCTTTTGTGTGTGGGTGCTGGGGACTGAACTCAGGTCCTCCTGTCTGCACGCACACTTACTGGCTGAGTGGCATCCCTGGCTCCTCACTCACTTCTGAAGCCAGAAACCCAGCTCCAGTGAATGAACCAGGTTTGATGTGGATCCCCAAAGAGCTGACTCCACAGGGGTCTCTGAGCTCACATCTCTGGAGTCAAGAACTGAAGCACTGAGGCTAAACAAAACCCACCCACCAAAGGCAAAGGCCTGAAAGATGTTCAGTGGGTAAGGGTGTCACCTGCCAAGACTGAAAACCTGAGTCTGAGTCACAGGTCCCTGATGGTGGAAAGAGAACCAACTCTCACAAATTGTCCTCCGTGAATATGCTGTGGTACTTCACTAAGTAATTGTTAAAAGGACACCACTCTCTGTATAAAGCAGGGAAAACTGAGGTCCAGAGGGGGGAACGGAGTCACTCAAATATATACAATAAGCCGGCAGCAGAACTGTGCGAGGCCCTGGCTCACCATGCTGCTACTCTGGGGTTCTGGTCAGAGAAGCTTTCTCTGGYGTCAAGGCACCTCTTCTAGTTGCTGGCTTTCCACATTTACATGTCACTTGATTTGTGGTGCACGGGATGGGCCCCAGTGGTTTATGCACATGAGGCAAGTAAGTGTTCTGTCACTCAGCTGTCTCCTCTGCCCCCTGGCCTTGCATTTTCAAATCCTCTGGCCCTCTGGCCCTGTTCTGCCGACAGCGTGGGCCTGAGGGGTGAGGAGGAAGATCTGGAGTTGTTCTCCTCAAAGGCTGCAAATTTTCAGCCTGTGCTAGGTGCCTTCRGGATCCACAGCCTCTACCTGATATCTGACCTCACACTCAGTGCCACAGACAGGCCCAACGTGGTCCTTTTCAATCTGTCTGGAAGGTATCAGTTTGCTTATACTATGTTACAGAATGGGGATTTTTCAGGGCTTGGTTTGAAAAGTCCTCTTTGGGTCAGGCATGGTGGCACACATAATCTGCTGGAATTATATCAGGGAGCAGTGGCAGGTCAATCTCTATGAACTCAAGACCACACTGTTTTACACAGCAAGACTGAAGCCAGCCTTGTCTACATGAAACTGCCTCTAAATAAATAAATAAACGTAAAGGCCACCAGCTGGAGTTGGCGGCTCACGTATGCAGTCCTGGCCTTTGGGATGCTGAGTACGCTGAGCTCAAGGTCGGTCTGGGCTACACAGGCRGTGGTCAGTCTCACCACAGAGTGAGAACTCCTCTAAACAAACAAAACAAAAACAAAGCAAAACAAAAAATCAAGGCCAAATTCACAGATACCCGGAAGAAGAGACCATTACTTTCCCTGTGAGTGGTGTCATAAAGTTCTACCTAGCATCCTCCAGTATTCCTGCAAACCCTAAGAGCCTCGGGAGTCGGACAGAGCTGGTGATGCCACCAGCTGATGCTAGAAAGAAGGGCTGTCGGGCTGCGTCATGGGTGGATCCTTACTGTCATATACCCCGCTGCTACGCATGCACTCTATAGCTTAGCAGTCCTATTCTACAGATGGAAAGACTGAGGAACAAGGTCGCTTGCTCAAATTCTAACAATGAGGAAACTGTAATCTGACATGACTTTCCTGTAGTGCTGTCTTTTTTTTTTTTTTTTAAGATTTCTATCTTAAAGACTGAAGTACAATGGTCATTTGTCACCTCAAAGAATTTTGGTTCTTCTCCAACATTTCAAAAATTGCAAGTCTACCCTTGCATCACAAGCCAGTCCCTAATACGCTCCCTGCTGTTATTGTTCTTAATTGATTTCCTTGTCACCCACTCTGTCTCCTTCATTCTGACCMAAGTGGGTTCCTCTTGCCACCACAGGACCTTTGCACCTGCTGGTGAATGCCAAGCCCTGGGAAAGCTGTAATGACTTTCTGCCTCACTCATCTCTGCTCAGACAGCAACCTTATTAGAGACCTTCCCTGACCACATTCTATACAAAGGTCCCAGTCTCTGTTTCCTTTCCTTGTGACACCTATCACTATCTAACATGTTGTATGTTTATTTACTGAATAAGCCAAAGCAGAGTGATCCTTCGTATCTAACAAGAACCTCTTGGTCCAAGCATAGCTTCCTGTGCCGCCCCACCCCCCTTTCAATGCTATCTCCTCTGGTCACTCTAACTAACTCGAAGCCTGAAGAGAATCATTGTCAGAAACATCATTGAGGCAGCTTTTCGCAGGCATTAGGCACCACTACCCCCAAACTCCCCCCCCCCCGCCCCCGTCTCTGTCACACATACAAGGCACAAGCAAACACGGGAGATCTTTGACTGGTTAAAGAGCAGCTAAATCAAGTTCTACCCAGAGCTAGCCAGACCGGTCAGTTTCAGTTTCACCTCACCTATGGGAGCCATTGAGATTCAGCCTGCAAGCCCACCCGCTCTTTTCCGACCCTATTGCACTATCTTGTACCTTGGCATCCCATTTTGGGAGCTGATCCAGGAGCCAAGCCATCCCTAAGCTTTTAAGTAGCACGGCTTGGGGGGGGGGGGTTGGGAGGAGACCTAAACTCATCCAACAGGTAGGAGGGGCAGAGGCCGGCCTCCTAAGCCCTACGTTGAGCCCCCATTTTGCAAGGGCGAGCGTCGTTCTCATTATAGAGAGAGCTCAATTTTCAAGGCAAAAATCCTCAGACCTGGGTGGCAGGCGACGAGCGCCATCCCACTACTGGCCTGTGGTGGACCTCTGCAAGGAGGCGCAGCGACAATGCATAGACCCTGAGGCAGGGGGAAGAAAAGGATGCAGGTACGTCTCTTGGCTCGGCATTTAGGACGTACCCTAGGAGGGGGCGGCCCTCAACGGGGAGACAGGATGCTTCGCAGGCTTACAAGCGGAGGCTGCGGCCCGGGGGAATCGGCAGCCAAAGCGCCGCAGGAGGTCGGATCCGGTCCGGGTCGGCGGGGCAGGGCAGAGCGGGAATGCTGCGAACGGAGCCCCGGACGGAGGCCGTTCCCTTGCCCTCGGGCCGCCGGCTGGGCTGAGGGCCGCCGGCTGCTGGCTCCGGGCCCAGCCCCTCCCCCCCGATCCTGCTCCGACGGCTTGGAGAGCCTGTGGCTGCGGGTGTGCTGTCAACAAAGCGTCACTTCCGGGCCGGCCCTTAGCAACAGAGGAGGGGTTCTCCCGGCGTGTCCCGCCGCGAACGTGGGCGGCGGCGGCCGAAGGTTCCGGGCTCTCTGGGCTGCTCCTGCCCAGGCTGAGGCCTGAGTCCCMACGTTAGCCTTCAGGGTTCCTTCTAGCGAGGGGTTAGCTCGCAGGAGCTGGTTCAGGGCAGGATTGACTCCATCTTACCTAGTTAGTGCTGACTCACCCGGCGCCCAACCCGACGTCTTTTGGGCGGTCTCTACGTAGCCACCACATTGCCCCTCAATGTGCTCCTCCTCCATTCTTCCACGAAAAGGGCCCTTCACCCAGGAGCTGTCAGATAGCGAGACTGGGGCTGTTCTTGGCCACTGCGTTTTCTTCTAATCACCAAGGATCTCTTAACAGCTGTTTCTCTCTTCCAATAGTGCCCTACTGTCCATTTTATCTTTCAAAAATATTATTTTTAATTATGTGTATATGGGTTTATGCACTTGACAGCCTGCGTGCTGAGGACAAATGACCTGGAGCCCAGCCCATGAAGCTGAAGTTATAAGTTGTCAAGTCGTAAGCCCCACAAACGGAGGAACCGAACAAGCTCTCCGGTCTATACTTACCTCCTTTGCATTTTAAGATATTGGTTTTTTCCCATTTATTTATTTAATTTAATTTAATTTAATTTTTTTGGTTTTTTGGATTTGGTTTTTTCGAGACAGGGTTTCTCTGTATAGCCCTGGCTGTCTTAAAACTCACTCTGTAGACCAGGCTGGCCTCGAACTCAGAGATCTGCCTGCCGCTGCCTCCCAGAGTCCTGGGATTACAGGCGTGTGCCACCACCGCCCGGCTCCCGTTTATTTACATGTGTGCATGCATATGTACACTTGTAGGAGATCAGATAGCTGTTTGCTGGAGAGGGTTCTCTACACCCACCATGTTGGTTCCAGGGATCGAACTCGGTCCTTTCCACGCTTGTACCAAGCACTCTTACCGGCTGGGCCATCTCACTGGCCCTTATCACCTTTCTTCTCCTGATTTCTACCATTGCCTCTGAACACAAATCCTTTCATTTCCTTCTGCAGTCTCACAATCCCAGGATGCTTTTTCTAAAATATCTCAACAGGGCATCCAGACTTTTATCTCTCCAGGAGAGATCTACCCTCTCTCCTTACCCTGCGCCTCAATAAATTGTTTGCTTCTGGTCTCTTGTCCAGACAGTTCACAATTTAAATCAGTGTGGGCTCTTTTCATCTCTGTCTCTCTCTAAGCTCAAACAACAGGTGGTAAGCTTAAACATGTTCTTACTGCCATCCGCAGGGGGTAAACTAGCACTTTTTGTTTGAGGAACTCCCTAGAGTGGGGTTAGAAAGAAAGAAGGGAGGGGRTGCTAGGGCTCAAATCCAGGTCCTGTGGCATACAGGAATTCTACCACCGAGTGATTTTCTTTTCAAAATATATTTTAAAAAAAGATACATAAATGATATATACACCTTAGTCTCAGTGCTCAGGAGGCAGAGATAGGCAGATTCTGTTAGTTTAGCTAGTTCTAGGACAGCCAAAATGACACCAAAAAAAAAAAAATCATGTCTCTAAAACAAAAAACAAACAGACAATCAAAAAAGGAGGAGAAGAAAGAAAAAAAGTAGATACCTTAAGCAGGAACGTAAGCAACTCAAAATAGGTTCAGGAAGTCCCTGAAACTAAACAGATTCACTAAGTCCCTCCCTGCCAGAGTAAAGAATAAAATGTTGAGAGTTCTTAGACAAGCTGAGCTGCAAGGAAGATACTGAGACCAGAGCAGCTGCACGGAAGAAGAGGAAGAGCTGAGCCACCTACAGAGATTTTGACCAGCATCGGGTGGAAAGGACACTTGCCAGTCTGCTGAGCTGTCTGTGCAGTGTGCTACAGGTCCCCAGCTTTTGTGAGCTGTCACCTATGCTCAGATGTGCCTTGGTCATGCCACTGTCTTTGAGTCATTTCTGTTCCTGTAAGTAATAGCAATAAAACTCAGTAGTTCACCAAATTGGACTGTGGTGATGTAACTTTGGTCTGTCCTGTCACTATC
>BDUI01003516.1:79318-97209 GCA_002335545.1 Apodemus speciosus
AGGCCAGCCTGGTCTACAGAGTGAGTTCCAGGACAGCCAGGGCTATACAGAGGAAACCCTTTCTCGAAAAAACCAAAACAAACAAAACAAAAATCAAATCCAGCCTTGGGAGCAAGTTCCAGAACACCCAGCAATACACAGAGAAACCCTGCAATGAAAAAAACCAAAAAGGAAGAAAAGAACGTGGCTGGCGTGATGGCTGAGCAGGCGAAGGCGCCAGAGGCCAAGCCCAGCACACTCAGAGATTCCGCAGAGATTGGAAGCCTCTGCTCCCCGAGTGCTGGCGCTGTAGGGTGCGCCGCTGCCACCCTGCTGCAGCTTACATTACACCTGCGTGCTGTCTGCTCTGTTAGCACCCCTGTGGCTCTCCAGGGTGCTGCTCTCTTGGAGCCCTCCTCTATAGGGTTGTTCTGTGTTTCTGTGAGCTGAGCACAGGTACAGTGCCTGGTCCTGGTCCTCGTGCTGGTCCCCAGGTCCAAAGGGAGGACATGCATGAGTTGACAGCATCTCCAAATCCAAAGGCTGGTGTGAGATCCAGGGGTTTTAGTGTGCCTTGGTGGGAACGAGAAGCAGAGCTCCTGTTCGCGGACCCGGGCTCTGCGCAGCCCCCTCGGAACAGGGCTTGCTCCTAGGCCAGTCTTTTAACCGCTGACCCGCGCTCCCTGACATGCTCCTCTATCCCCCAGCAAGAGCAGAGCATCAAGCCTCAGTTCTTTGCCTTCCGATGGCTGACGCTGCTGCTGTCCCAGGAGTTCTTGCTGCCTGATGTCATCCGGATCTGGGACTCGCTCTTCGCTGATGGCAACCGCTTCGACTTCCTCCTCCTGGTCTGCTGTGCTATGCTCATGTGAGTGGGGCCATGCTCGGCCCATCCTTCAGAGAAGCTGTGGGGAGGGGTGCCCAGTCCTGAGTGGTGAGCAGGGGCCAGCCTCCCCTGCTAGAGTACACCTGGGCCTGCGGGCCTGCCCCTGGGGCAGCCAGGGCCCAGCACTATGACTCCTTGTTTCCCTGCAGACTGATCCGGGAGCAGTTGCTGCAGGGGGACTTCACTGTCAACATGAGGCTTCTGCAGGTAATGGTTGGTGGAGGGAGGCCAGTCTCAGACACCGGCAGGCTGGGGCCAGAAACAGGAACACAAAATGTGCATTCAGGGTCCAGCCTTCTGGAGCACATCCAGTCTGGACCTGAGTTGAGCCCTGGTCTTTACAGACCTTGAGCGTAGTGTGTGTAGAATAGTGTATGGAAGTTGCTGATTTGTCTCAGGCCAGGGAGGTGGGGGTGGGGGGCCGTCTGACAGCTAGCCTGAGGTTCATGTCTGTTCTGCTCTGCTTGTCATGAGACTTGAGCCAAGTGACTTGTCTCTAGGCCCCAGTGTCTTCTCCAACACCTGGCCTAGGGCCGGCTTTCAGTAACCTCACTAGCCAGGTCTGTAAGGCAGCTGTAATCACAGCGCCCCTCCTTGGGCCTCCTGAGGTGACCAGAAGACTGAGGGCTCCGTCGCCTGAGCTAGCACCATGCTCTCCATAGGTGTGGCTCCAGGTTCTGTGTCAGATGTGAGTGCTAAGGCCTCTGGGTACCCAGGTTCTAATACAGGCTGTGAGACCCTTTGGACCTTGGGAGGTAGGATCTTAGTGGCATGCAGGGTTTGGAGCAGGCTACTCTGGGTGTTCGATACACCGTGGTCCCTGTCCTGGTGCCATTCTATGGTAACAGGTCTCTGGGAAGGTGGTGGGTGTGGCAAGTGGAGAGAAGTGGGGCTGCTCCAGGAGTGTGCTGTGACTCTCCCGCTCTCCAGGACTATCCCATCTCAGACGTCTCCCAGATCCTACAGAAAGCCAAGGAACTCCAAGACTCGAAGTAACCTGGTAGCTAGGAGGCCCAGGATTGGAAGAGCAGCCACCCGTGCTCCGCACCCTTGTTTCTGGGACACGGAGGAACCTGTGAGGAAGCCTGCCTGAGGGCAGGCTGCAGCCTCGGCCAGCTCCAGGTCTTCCCGACCTGGTTCGAGTGGCCCGCGCTGCTCCCTCCAGTGCTCAGCCCTGCCGCACTCCCTGCGCTTCAGCCCTGGGACCCTCCACCCAGACTGCTCAGCAGGGCTGGAGCTCCAGAACCGGCTTCCTGGGGCTTGGGGCCGTTTGGGGCCTCGGAGGCTGACGGGGTCCTGCCATGCCTCTGCCCAGCAGCTCCTCAGCCTCTGTGCTCTCATCTTCCCTGGGTCCTGGTCAGGGGAGGTAATTAGCCAAGGGCCAGAAACAACTGAGTGTGGTGCTCAAGCTGCCTGGGGACGCGTCCTCAGAGGAGCTGAGTGACTGCCGTTCCAGGGCCACCATTTGTCATGGCTGGTCGGGCTGTCTCCCGGGTCTCAGCTTGTGTGTGTGTGTGTGTATACATGTGTGTTCACACATGCCCTGGCAGTGGGGTGAGGGTGTGTGGGAACCCTCTAAGGCCCTGCTTTCCTCTCTGTGTCTACCTCTGCCTGTCCCTTTCTTCCTTTGCCAGAGGCGTGTGTGACTCCTGCTGTCTTTCCTCTGTCTGCCCCTTACCCTGAGGCTCTTCCCACTCTCCTTCCCTCTGCTTCCTGAAGCCAGCATTCAGAAGAAGGAGTGTAGCTTAGTGAGAGCCCCATCCTGTTCCCATCCCCAGCCTCAGGCCTCCAGGTCCCCTCCCTCGTCAGAGCCGGAAGCCCTGGTACCTGGTCACTGGCCCGGGCCCTGCTCTGCCCAGGAAGCCGGGTGCTGCTGCCCACAGTGGCAGGAGCCTCTGAAGCTTTGAGCGCGCCCATGTCCTCCCAAGAGTGGAGAAAGGAGCAATGGGGAGAGTCTTCAGTTGGAGATAGACACCCTGTCTGCCGTGTGCCTGTCATCTCCGTGACTTCCATGTTCCCACCCAGGGTGTGCAGGTCTTGGCAAGGGCAAGGGACCAAAGAATGCTTCTCTGGGTCCAGGGTGGCTAAACAGGAAGGCCTAGAGCCTCACAGTGCCAGAGGGCTCCATCCACCCTCTGCTCCCATGGGAGGCGCTGGCCTTCCTGGTCACATGCTTGATCTAGCTCTGGTTTGGGGGCTGGGTTCCCGGAACCCTGTTCAGCAAGTAAACTTTTCTGACCATGTTTCTTCCATCTCTCATATGGAGGTGAGGTGGTTTGAGTCCTGAAGGCAGGTTGGCAGCAAGGGTTCTCACCTTCTCCTGAGACTGGCCAGAGGACTGAGGCTCCTACAGCTGCCACCTGAAGCCTTCCTGAGAGCAGTGGGCAGAGCGTCCCGCCACCCTAGGCCATTGCTGTAGCTAGGTTGGGTTGAGTCCTGAGGGACCCTGCTTGCCTTTTTACTACCTTCTCTCCCAATACACAACACCTGGGAGTGTTTACTATTTATTCAGACATGGGCTAGCTATGTACTGCAGATTGGCAAGTGACCTGGGACTGTGGGTGGGGAGGAGTGGCTGGGATGCTGAAGGAGTTGGAGGTATGGATTGTCGTATTTCCCGAGGTTAACCCTGACATCTCTCCCTGGCTGAGAGGGCTGCCAGCTTTACACTGAACGGAGTATAAGGGAGGCCAGAGCTGACGCCTTTGCATCTCACAGATACAGGCCATGTACACTCCCGCCATCCTGAGCGCCCCAGACCTGGGACTTGGTAACTCAGCCCCAGCACTGACCCCTTTGTTACCTGGGACGCAGCAGGTGGTGACTAGGACGCTGATGCATTCCCTCTTGTCTGTCTTCCCCCACCCCACCCCTCGCCCCCTTTCCTGGGACCATGCTACTGGAATCACTGCATCTGATTTGTTTCTGTGGGAGACCTGCATCCTGTGCCCAGCACTTGGTCCTTGAGATGAAGGCCAAGGACATGGAGACTTTGTCTCGGGTAGGGTGGTTCCTCAGATGGGCGCTGCCTGAGGGAAGGGTCTGCCCAGGGTTCTTAAGGGGGAGCCAGAGCCTGAGCGCCTGTAGCTCACTTGGGAGCTGCTCCCAGGAGCTCAGCAGGCTAGTGCTCTTGATGAGTTGTCGTTAATAAACCGTGTGCTCTCTGCCGTGTGTTGGTGCTATGGTAGCTGGACTTCGGAGGGGAGAAAAGGTGGGGCAAGGGCGGAGTCTAAGTCCCTTACAGAGTTCTAAGACAGACCAGGAAAGGCTCCACCATCCCAGTTCAACTGCCAGCCAGCCAGAGACGGGCTTAGGAAGGAGGGAGGGGCTGTGCCTGTGCACACCACATTATTAACTTTTTACATTACCTTTACTTGCGTGTGGCCCCGCAAACTCAGGGCTGCTGTGAGCACCTTTACCTGCTGAGCCGCCACAGCCTCTGGCAGCGCAGTTCCCCTTAGGGCATCTATATTACGGTTTACTTAGTTTTGCTATGTAGTCCAGGCTAGCCTCTAACTCTTGTTCATCTTGAGCCTCTGAGGCCAGGGTCTCTGCTTCCTGAGGGTTGGGGTGAAAGGTGTGTACCAAGCACACTGCTAAAAACCAAGTATTTCTATATGTGGACCGTTAACTCTGAAAATAATAAATGCCACTTGCAATACCTAGAAGAAATTAAAGTGTTTAGGGATTTTGTGCTGGTCATCAAGCCCAGGCCACACACATCGAGCAAGCACTGCGTCATGGAGCCAGAAGCACGGTCCCAAGAATACTGAACGTGGTAATGCTTGGAAGAACCTGAAGGAGACACAAAAAAATTGAAACTAATATCCTTAGTGGATAAATATACCTGTTTTCTTTATAAATTCAAGGTTTGTCTTAGTTCCAAATCACACCAACTCTTAGAGATTTAGAAAACAGGTTTGAACTGTATTAACCCTTGAATTTACTTAAAACACTGTAAATCATATTTGCATTTTAATTTTTAAACAAAAAATATCCTTTTTATTTAAGAAGAAAACTCAAAAGCTAATATCCAACAGGTTTGTCAGTTAACTGTTGTTGTTTTTTTTTTTTCTCAGTTAACTTTTAAATGTAGGGCAAGTTGGTACCTTTGTTTTTGTTTTGTTTTTGTTTTTTTGTTTTTGGATTGTGGCTTTTTTCAAGACAGGGTTTCTTTGTTATAGTCCTGGCTGTCCTGGAACTCACTCTGTAGACCAGGCTGGCCTCTAATTCAGAAATCCACCTGCCTCTGCCTCCCAGAGTGCTAGGGTTACAGGCGTGCACCACCACGCCCAACTAAGTGGGTACCTTTGAGAGACCATGTGTTGTGTCCTGCATATGGACAACCTGGATAGTCTGTGACTAGGCTCAACGCAGAAAAGTCCACCAGGCCTTGTAATTCTCAACGAATTATCAAGGTGAGAAGACTTGATAATACCTTTTAATATTTCTTTCAGAAGCTTTTTTGTTTTGTTTTGTTTTGTTTTGTTTTTTGTTTTTCGAGACAGGGTTTCTCTGTATAGCCCTGGCTGTCCTGGAACTCACTCTGTAGACCAGGCTGGCTTCGAATTCAGAAATCCGCCTGCCTCTGCCTCCCAAGTGCTGGGATTACAGGCGTGCGCCACCATGTCCGGCTCAGAAGCATTCTTTATTTTATAGTTTGTTTCTGTGGTTGGAGGAATGTTAATCTGTGTTTCCCATTGCAGCAACAAACCATGTCCTCTGACATTCATGGCAAAATAACTAAAACACAGGCCATCTGTGCTTCTTCATGATCTATATGTGCATCTTAAAGTTTCTACCAGAGCCAGTTCCTTTTCAACTTTTTTGTTTGTTTGTTTGTTTGTTTGTTTTTCGAGACAGGGTTTCTCTGTGTAGCCCTAGCTGTCCTGGAACTCACTCTGTAGACCAGGCTGGCCTCGAACTCAGAAATCTGCCTGCCTCTGCCTCCCAAGTGCTGGGATTACAGGTGTNGGCTGTCCTGGAACTCACTCTGTAGACCAGGCTGGCCTCGAACTCAGAAATCTGCCTGCCTCTGCCTCCCAAGTGCTGGGATTACAGGTGTGCGCCACCACACCCGGCTAATATTCTAGATAATTAAGAGAATCTCCTCTTTGTATTTATTCAGGAGCAATTTGTAAACCCCCAAAAGGGTAAATTCTTTTTGCTTCATTAAACATTCTTTCTTTCTTTCTTTCTTTTTTTTTTTGGATTTGGTTTTTTTGAGACAGGGTTTCTCTGTATAGCCCTGGTTGTCCTGGAACTCACTCTGTAGACCAGGCTGGCCTCAAACTCAGAAATCCACCTGCCTTTGCCTCCCAAGTGCTGGGATTAAAGGCGTGCGCCACTACTGCCCAACTATGAATTATTTTCAATGGTGTTGTACAAAATATTGACTCTTCAAAATTCCCTGTGGCAGGATTACCACAAAGTACCTTTTGGTTGGCATAGACTTGTTAAGTGCAGGGGAGAAGGTAGAATTTTCTCTATCTTGTTCTTGTAAAGGAATTGTGAAAAAGCAACTTTTTAGATCCATCACTATGATAGGCCATTCCTTAGGTAACAAGAAAGGCAATGGGATTCCAGGCTGTAGGAAACCCATTGGCTGAATGACTTTATTTATTGCTCTTAGATCTGTCAACATCCTCCATTTGCCAGATTTCTTTTTAATGACAAATACAGGAGAGTTCCAAGGGCTGATGGACTCCTCTGTGTGCTGAGGCTGCAGCTGGCCCTAGCCCAGCTGTTCTAGTGCCTGTAATAGACCTCTGTCACAGACCAGTGCTCAGTCCAAACAGGGTGGTTGGTCAGTCACCCTAGTGGTCAGACTGTTGGTGTTTTATCATCAATGGCTCCCCCACTTAAAACTGAACTGTCCAGTAACAATTGTGTTTAGGACAACCTGAGTCTTTAACTGTAAGTTCTGGCTCTTTCCACCACATATGGCATATCTTCCTGTTTGACTTTCTGGCCCTATACATTTAAGCCATCTGATAGTTTGTTTTACCTGTGATAAAGTTCCAACTCCTTGAAATTGGATATCTACCTCTTTAAGAGACCAATCCAAGGACTAAGATTTTGGAGAGGTTATAGTTGAATCAGCTTTGGTGTCTAACATTCCTTCAATTATTTATAAGTATCTTTAGTTTTGAACTCTGATCATTGACAGACATTTCCCAATTTATCTGTTTCTTGGCCCCTTCTGGTTTTTTTTTTTTTCTTTTGTTTCATCTATAGAAACAGATGCAAAAACCCACAGCCAAACTCTAGATGGACCTTGGGTAGTCCTGTGGAAGAGGTGGGTGAAGGATTGAGGGAACTGAAGGGGACAGGGACTCCACAAGAAAACCAACAGTCAACTAACCTGGACCGTTGGGGGCTCCTAGAGACTGAACCACCAACCAAAGAGCAAGCATGGGCTGGACCTAGTCACAGACACTCCCATATATATGTAACAGGTGTGCAGCTTGGTCTTCATGCATGTCCCCCCAAAACTGGAGTCAGGGCTGTCCTTGACTCTGTTGCCTGCCTGTGGATCCTATTCCTCTAACTGGGTGGCCTTGTGTGGCTTCAGTGGGAGAGGATATACCCAGTCCTGCAGTGACTTAATGAGCCAGGGTACTTGATACACAGGGTGGGTCTAGGATGGGGTGGGACTGGGAAGAGGGAGTGGCTGTGATTGGTATGTAGCATGAATAAATAAACCAATGGGAAAAATACATGTGTTTACATATGGTGAGTGCATTCCAACATTAGCAACACCTCTCTTACTTTCTCAAGCCCAGTGCATCCCCCGGTCCCATTCATGGACCTCTCTGGGATGCTTAGCATGTGCTGGCCTATGCTGGGCGTTAGCTGGATACACTGGTGGTTTGTTCTTTCCTAACAACCTTTGGTTGGCTTTCTTTTTGTCTGTCAATATTTTAAACCCCCCCTTTGAAGCCCGTGCCCATTTTTCATCCCTCTCCTGTGCTTGTGTCACTGCTATCCTAGTATATGGTTCATTTAGATTACAAATTCCTGTAACCTTTCTTCTAGTGCTTCTCTTCATATTTCACCTTTGTCTTTTTCCTGTCTTTAAGATATCTGAGTAATCTCCTCACTCTGATTTATAATTTTCTGTAGTTTTTCTTCTAAGATTTGCAAATTTTTTCAAAGGCCCTGTATTGTTTTTAAAAGACACAGAAAAACAAAATGCTTATTAAGAACAAAGCTTAGGGCTGGAGAGATGGCTCAGTGGTTAAGAGCTGCTCTGCCGAAGGTCCTGAGTTCAAATCCTAGCACCACATGGTGGCTCACAACCATCCGTAATGGGATCCAATGCCCTCTTCTGGTGTGTCTGAAGACAGCCACAGTGTACTCACATACATAAAATAAAATCTTTAAAAAAAAAAAACGATCACAAGTTCGAGGCCAGCCTGGGCTACACATTTGGGGCTGGTGAGATGGCTCAAAGGTTAAGAGCACTGACTGCTCTTCTGAAGGTTCTGATTTCAAATCCCAGCAACCACATGGTGGCTCACAACCATCCATAATGAGATCTGACACCCTCTTCTGGTGTGTCTGAAGACAGCTACAGTGTACTTACATATAATAATAAATCTTTAAAANAAAAAAAAAAAAAAACAGACAGGAGCCGATCTGATGCACCTCACAGCAGTTCTTTATTCTATTTGAGCTAGCTCAGGTTCCCCACCCCCCAACCCCCTGCACTGCTGTCATGCAGGACGGTTTTGGTGGTGGGAGAGCCCTGAATATCTATCAGGGCAAGGCTTTATAGTGAGCAATAAGCATCTAATTGGAAAGTTACTGTGACCTTTACCATAATTGGCTGGTGCTGGGAGTCCTATCATAAGCTTAATCTCTGCTCCCCTCTGCATTGGTGGTCATTAGGCAGGGGTTGGGCTTGTAACCTGGGGGTGTAGGTTTGTTAGAGGAATAATCTGGAGACACTGGTCTTGTTGAGGGTGTAACCTGGAAATGCTGGTCTTGTTGGTGATTAGCCTAGAGACTGGAGCTAGGCTCAGGTTCTGCTGGGGGGCAACTTGGAAACTAATGCTAGGTTAGTTTACCTGAGTTCAAACTTAGGTCAGGTTCTCTAAAATAGAGTCTGAACTTAAAAGGTTTGGCCTCTTACCCCCTCCCCTTTCTCTTGAGACTAGAAGGCCCAATCATGGGACTTTCTGAAACTTCATGAAAACAGTAACGGTGCTGTGTCTTTGTGGTGTCCCTCGGGCATGGGTAGGGGCCCATCGGTGGGAGACAGGAGGGAGTCTTGAGGCGGAATTCTCCTCCTGCTAGCCATGGTCTTCTTCAGCTGCAAACAGATGTGCAGCAGATCCACTCTGCAACTCTGTAGCACAGGGACCCTTCCARTGAGGCTCTAGTGACCCCGGGCAGTGTCTCTTGACTAGGGTCCATTCTCCCAGCTAAAGCTGGTGGAGCTCTGGAAGAGGACCTGTTTTCACATTTGTGTGCCCATTGGACACCCTCGAGATCATGTAATAACTTCTGTCAGCAGGTGAACCAGAGATAACATCAAAAGGGGTGAGTCCCACCCGGTCTGGGGAGTTCTGATCTCTAGAAAGGATGAAGGGGAGAAGAGTCTCCCAGTCACTGACAGTCTCCAAGGTCAGTTTAGTTAAGGTCTCTTTTAGGGTTTTATTTATCTTCTCTACCTGTCCTGAACTCTGGGGTCTGTAAGCACAAGGAAGTTTCCAATCAATCTCCAGAATATTAGCTAATCTCTAACTTACCTGGGACACAAATGTAGGTCCATTGTCTGACCCTATAAGCTTACAAAAACCATACCTTGGAAGAAATTCTTTCACTAGTTTCTTTGTTATCATCTGCAGTCTTGTAATTAGTTCAGAAAGTCTCAGTCCATCTTGAAAAAGTATCTATAAATATTAGCAAATATTTGTATCCAAATTTTCTTGTTTTTTGCCTGGTGAAGTCCAGTAGTCCATGTCCTGATAGACGCCTGGCTTGATGCTTCCGTATTGGGTACTGGTGTTGTCTTTATTGGCAACTGTGTTCTTCAGGTTATTTGTTGGTTTGTTTGTTTGTTTTTAACAATTTCAGCTATTTTTGAGTTGGCATCTCTAATTCTGATGTGGGACTGGTGAACTAAGTCCTGCATTTTCTGGAGATCTGTGTGTGAAAAACAGTGGCTCCTTTCCAGTATGCTTATACCCATTTTCTCTGGCTCAGTTAGTTTGTATTCAGCTATCCTCCATCATCTCTTATGACACTGAGACATGGGCATGTTTTGGCCCAGATCACATCTTCTGTCTATCTGGTCAGAGAGTGTGGGATCTCCTGGGTCTAGTGCAGTCAAGGACATGAGGGGCCCAATTTCTAGGGCTACCTACTGGGCTGTCTTGTTGCTCTTTGGGATGGATTTGGTTCTTCCTTCTGCCATCATAAGGACTCTCTCCCTATAAATAGCCCTACAGATATGAGTGGAAGCAAAGGCACACCGGGTATCTGTCTCTTGTCTTTCTTGGCTCTAATGCCTTGGTCAGAGCTGTCAGTTCAGTTTTCTGGCCCGACTTTCCTGCCAGGAGTGGCTCTACCCATATGATCATCGTGATGTGTGTAACCTCCTCTGCCCCAGCATACCCCTGTCCATCCTGAATGAGGCTGTTGCCATTGGTGAACCACGTTATCTCTGCATCCATCTGAGCAGTCATGCAGAGGCCCATGGATCTAGCTCAGGGTCAGGCAGTAGAGCAGCTGAAAAGTTATCCTGGGGGCATTCAAGAAGAGGGCCTGGTAATGAATCATTTTGGCATCATCTTTAACCAGGAGGCAGTTGCTGCACTGATGTGTAAACAGAGGGCAGGAGTGGGGCAGCTTCTGGCAATTGGTATTAAATTGGCCACTGGCTGATGCCAGGGCCCTGAGGTTGGGCATGCGTCCCCTGGGTCTAGGGAGGTCCCCTGTAGTTGGCAGAGTAAGGCCTTATTAGTGGAGGCTCAATAGTCCAATTTTTCAGGGCCTCTAAGAGGTCTTGTGTTTTTGTTTTGTTTCTGTTGTCACTGGGAAGTTGTTCATAAACTAAAGAAGAGACTTTATCTTCAGGTTTTAGCAAGACAGAATATTGAAATTTATTAATAATCAACAAAAAAGCTGGTGGGTTTCCCTTCTACTTTTAGGGTTACCCCAGGCTTGGGGAGGGGGCACTTTTGATCTTCAGGGGCCCCCTTACCTCCTTCTTTCTGAAGTCGTCTGTTTTAGGCATCTCCTACAGTCTTCTGGTTTGTCCGTGGCTGCCAACAGGATCTTTGCCAGGTCTCCAGTCTGTTGCTTTTGTCCTCTTATCTGCTTCTCCTCTGCAGTCTCTCTTTTATTAAATATTCTCTCTGCCACTATCACTAAGTCCCTCAGGTTCCTTTCTCCTAACCTCTCAACCCTCTGGAGCTTTTTCTTAATATCTGGTGCTGCCTGATTTAATAAAAGCTAGAGCCTTTGCTTCTGGTGATTCAGGGCCCCTGGAGTGTATTGTTGAAATGTCTCCATGACCCTCTCTTTTAAAAAGCTTCAGGGCTTTCATTTTCTCTCTGCCTAATGTCATATACTCTGGCCAAATTGTGAGATGACTTGCATCCACCTTGAGACCTACCAGCAGAGCCTGACAGTAGGTATACCCAAGACAGCCTTCTCTTACCTTCAGTGGCGTTAAAATCCCAGTCTGGCTGAGTTAGGGGGAAGCAAGCATCAACAGCTGCTTCATTACTGGGGGGCTCCCCTGTGGGGCTAGGAACCAGCTTCCTGGCCTCTTCTGTGGTGAAGGAAACCTCAGAATGTAGTAGATATAGCCTGTCTCATGTTAATACATCAATCAAAGTCCAAGTCACTTCATCACAGTCATCTAGTCAAAGTCACTTCTTCAATGACATCTTGTAAGGAGAAACACAAACACAGCACACAAAACACAACAAATAAGAAAATAAAAAGAGAGAAACAACCAGAATGTGGCACTCATGAAAAAAACCTCTCTGTGACACCAGAAACACAAGTCCAACCTTTTCCCTATATCAGGCAGAAATGAGAAACAACCAAAAAGTGGTGCACACACAAAAGAAAAGAACCAGATTGGTGGGCATCTTTTGGCAGCCCAGAGCTCAGGGCCATCCTGGACAAAGACTCAGGATGGCTCCCGGCCCCACCTTAGCCACAGCTCCCAGATACGTCTATCCCTAACTGCAATCTGCCACAGGTATAAGATCCTGGCCCTGTTCCCAGATGGGTGGACATCTCAGCTTCTTGAGCTCTTGCCCACCCAAACTGAGGCTCGGGAGGTCTCCTGGTCCCACCATATCCACAGCTTGGAGACATGTGTGTCCTAATCATAAACTGGCCACAGAAACAAATTCAAGGCCTTGTTCCCAGAAAGATGTGACACCATTTGGAATCAGTGAACAGAGAAAGGCACAACCAGAAACAAAAACCACTCAAACCAGAAAAAGATACAGCCCACAGTAACAAGAACCAACCAGAAGGTGGCACTCAGAATAAGGATGTGACACTACTCAGGATCTGTAAACAGAGACAGCTAGCAACAAAAACCAAAACCAGAAAAAGATACAGCCTGCAGTAACAAGAACACATGACAACCCACAGTACTGAACAGATGCTTACTGAAACCTGTAAAAATTACCATGGTGGCATAAGTCATTTATCTTTACACAAGTTTTCATTCCATTCTGTAGATCTCACAGATTCTAACATTCAGACAAATTAGCCACCACATAAATCACGAGCCTTTGAGATTTGAACCTAAGTTTGAACTCAGGTAAACTAACAGGCTGGTACCTAGCATTAGTTTCCAAGTCCCCCCCCCCCCAACAAAACCTGAGCCTAGCTCCAGGCTCTAGGCTAATCCCCAACAAGACCAGTGTCTCCAGGCTACACCCCCAACAAACTTACACCCCCAGGTTGCAAGCCCACCCCCCTGCCTAACGACCACCAATGCAGATGGAAACAGAAATTAAATTTATGATATGGCTCCCAGGACCTGCCAATTTATGCTAAAGGAGGGTTTTGGTGGTGGAGGGTCCCCAAATGTCTATAAGGGCAAGGCTTTATAGTAAGCAGCAAGCAGGGAGTATGTGTACACAAGTGCTCACCTGCTCATCACAGAAAAGCTTTGATACTCAGATTCCTCAGCAGGTCTCAAACTTAGAAGAATTACCATGGCAACACAAGCCACTAGGTTCCATACAAAGAAATCATCTCAGCATGGCTGGAAGAGTTACCACATTTACCTTTGCACAAGCTTGCTTCTGTTCTGTTTGGCAGACTTCACAGAAAGCTCAGACAAATTCAGCGCTCAGACAGGCAAAAAAGCAGAAAGTTTAACACAGTATTAGATCTCGAAAACCAAACCAAACAAACAACCAAACCCACAGTATTACAAACATTAAAACACATACACCTAGACTAGTTTTGTTGGCTTCAAGACCCTCCAGTCCTGTGTGTCATGGGGCACTTCCTGGCCAACATACCAAAATGTAGTGCCAGGGAATGTTAGTGATTGCCAAAAATACAGACAGGAGTGATCTGATGCAACTCATAGCAGGGTCTTCATTCTATTCGAGCTAGCTTGCCCCCTACGCACAGGAGGGTTTTGGTAGTGGAGAAGCCCTGAATGTCTATAAGGGCAAGGATTTATAGTAAGCCATGAGCAGGGAGTACTGTGCAAACATCTAAATGGAAAGTTACTGTGGCCTCTAACATACTTGGCTGGTCCTGGGAGCCATATCATAAATTTGTTTCCATCTGCATTGGTGGTCGTTAGGCAGGGGGTGGGCTTGCAACCTGGGGGTGTAGGTTTGTTGGGGATTAGCCTAGAGACTGGAGCTAGGCTCAGGTTTTGTTGGGGGGAGGGGGGATGAGTTGGAAACAAATGCTAGATACCAGCCTGTTAGTTTACCTAAGTTCAAACTTAGGTCAGGTTCTCTAAAATGGTCTCAACTTAAACCAATTTGGCCTCTCATGTACACCGTTGCTGTCTTCAGACACACTAGAAGAGGGCATCGGATCCCATTAAAGATGGCTGTGAGCCACTATGTGGCTGCTAGGAACTGAACTCAGGACCTCTGGAAAAGCAGTCAGTGCTCTTAACCACTAAGCCATCTCCCCAGCGCCCTCCCTCAATTATCTTTTAATGTATAATTGATTTTGCCCCATGCTAATGAGTGTAGCTCTGAAGGTACACGCTCAGCCCTATTTCCTTCACAGTTTTTACGTGTTCTTCCTCCACCTTAATAGGTTGTAAGGATGTTGATGTCTTAAAATATTCATAAGTTAAATACTGTTTCATCTGATAAGTAGGAAATATCCTTAGCCAGCCCCTGTCCTAAACTGCCCCACACAACATACTTCCCAGGCCCAACCCATTAAGCGGGTTGAAAAGTAGGACCCTAGCACAGTTGCTTTCTCTAACCTTATTRGCAAGCTTCGGTTCTAGGGGGCTATCACCAGCTACAGTCTTCACCTGCGTCCTTCTGTTAGTCAATCTAGAGAAATCGTTCGCTGGTTTGTTGGCAGGAGGATGGGTGCACAGGAGAGGTTTGACAGAGCTGGGGTTCTGTCCCCAGCAACTAGATTATCCTTGACCACGTGAGGCGTACAAGGCGAGGCGGAGCCAGACATGAAGCGACCAATGGCAAGCGGGTAGGGCGGGATCAGGCTCCGGCCACGTCTTAAGAGGGCAGCTGAAGGGCGTTGAGGGGAGGGGACACCTGCTAGTGCTCCTTGGACTTCTGTGAACCCCGCTGGCCTACTGGTCCTCCGGTAGGCATGCGTGCGCTGCGGGCCGGCCTGACCCTAGCGCTGGGCGCGGGGCTGGGCGCCGCAGCGGAGCATTGGTGGCGGCGGGAGGGCAAAGCGCCGGGGCTGCTGGGCCGAGTGCCAGTGTTGCCGGTGGTCGCGGCCGATCTTCCCGCGCTACCGGGGGGACCGGCGGGCGGCACCGGGGAGCTGACCAAGTACGGGCTGCCCGGCGTGGCGCAGCTGCGGAGCCGCGAGTCCTATGTGCTCAGCTACGACCCGCGCACGCGCGGTGCGCTCTGGGTGCTGGAGCAGCTGAGGCCCGAGCGGTTGAGTGGCGACGGGGACCGTCGCGCTTGCGACTTCCGCGAGGACGACTCTGTGCACGCGTACCACCGCGCCACCAATGCGGACTACCGCGGCAGTGGCTTTGACCGCGGCCACCTGGCCGCCGCCGCCAATCACCGCTGGAGTCAGCGGGCCATGGACGACACCTTCTACCTGAGCAACGTAGCGCCTCAGGTAGTCCGGACCCCGGTCGCCCGCCTGAATGCGGCGTCCGGATCTTACTCTACACGGGCGCCGTGGCGGGAGGGAGGAATCCCGCAGTCGCACTGCAGAGGCCCGGGGTTCATCCCTCTTTGGCCTCTCGGGATGCTCCGAGCAGTGACTGGCTGCAGCAATGCCAGTCAGTAAGCCACCCAGTGTGCTTCCTCGGGGAACCCCGGGAGCTTGACCACAGTCTACCCTGCTGGCCTGCAGCAGCTGCCAGGAAAAGTTGGGCTGCTGGTGCCACTCCCGCCACCAGGGCAGTTAACACTGCACCTGCTTCCAGCAGGGTCTTAATTGTGAAGTAGGTTCCCGGGACATCCACAGCCCATCCCTTTTTGTGGTTCCATTTTTCTTTCCTTTTCTCCCCCCCCCCCTTTTTTTTTTGTTTTTGTTTTTTTTTTTTTTTTTGTTTTTGTTTTTCGAGACGGTTTCTCTGTGTAGCCCTGGCTGTCCTGGAACTCAGAAATTCACCTGCCTCTGCCTCCCATGTGCTGGGATTAAAGGTGTGTGACACCACTGCCCGGCTTGGTTCGATTTTTCTAGACAGTTTCTCTGTGTAGCCCAGGCTGCCCTGGAACTCAAGAGATCCTCCTGCCTCTGCCTTCTCAATGCTGGAATTAAAGGTGCACACCACCACTATCCAGCCCCTCTGTCCTTTTTAGAACTTGTCCTGAGATTTAGGAGTTTCAAGGGACCCTTGGGGTCTCCGAATGACTAATGTTCCCTCCTTCTTCCTTTGAGCTGGGGAAAGCTTGGGGATTTGGAGTGCCAGGAATGGGATGTTGCTAGCACTGGCTCAGCACCAGTAGTCACAGAGCCGAGGAGTGAGCCCTTCTTGAGCCTTTGTCCTTGCTTGGGCATGGACCTCAGGAGCTGGGGCATGGCTAACGGAAGGCCCCGGTGTCCCCTGAGAGCCCGCCTCTCCCACCAGGTGCCACACCTCAACCAGAATGCCTGGAACAACCTGGAGAAGTACAGCCGCAGCCTGACTCGGACTTACCAAAATGTCTACGTCTGCACAGGGCCTCTCTTCCTGCCCAGGTAAGCCTGCAGCTGACAGGGCCTCCAACTCCTGTTCTCCAGCCTTGGGCTTCCTGTATCACTGTAGCCAGAGACCTTTGGGTGGCCTAGAACTGTTGTGCCCACAGGTGCCTGGCCCCCACTTCTGACATGTCTCAGCACCGGTAACCTGTTGCTACGAGGCTCTTGCCTTTGCCTCTGATGGCTCTAAGGATTCCTGTCAGACAAGTGAGCCCAGCTCCTCTGGACAGCAGCAGAAGGCATCAGCAGCACAGGCTGCACGAGGCGGCAGCTGCTGAGAAACGAGGAGCTGCAGGCCATCCAGTGGGGCGCCTGCTGAGCACCGGGCTGGGGTTCCCCATCACGGCCCCCCACTTGTGCTTGTTAAGGTGGACTGCCTATGGGACAGATTATAGTCATGCCAGCATGGGGGAGTCTCAAGGTCTAGAGAACTCATCCCTCTAGCCGCATTTATTGCCCCCCCCCCCAATCTGTCTGAATCAGTATTGGGCAGAAAAGCAGAAGGTTAAGTGTTGGTCCCCACCTTACATAGTTCCCAGACCCAAGGAGTCACCAGACACAGCACAAACTTCTTGTTGAAAGTTAGGTCAGGGAAGGCTTCCTGGAAGAGGTGACCTGTACCTAACCAGGCCTCTTGGCCATGTGTGCCCGGGTCTCTCCACAGGACCGAGTGYGATGGGAAGTCGTATGTGACGTACCAGGTTATTGGGAAGAACCACGTGGCAGTGCCCACACACTTCTTCAAGGTGCTGATCCTGGAGGCAGCCAGTGGGCAGATCGAGCTGCGTTCCTATGTGATGCCCAATGCCCCTGTGGATGAGACTATCCCTTTGGAGCGGTTCCTGGTGCCCATCGAGAGCATTGAGCGGGCCTCAGGATTGCTCTTCGTGCCCAACATTCTGGCTCGTGCTGGAAACCTCAAGGCCATCACGGCTGGCAGCAAGTGACGTGGAGGACTCACTCTAGACCCTGGGGAGATGGGGCTGGCTCACATTAAAAGCAGTTATTTTTGGAGAAGTCTGGACCGTCTCTACTCCCCGTGATCCTCCACGTCTCACTGCTCCCTCTGCATCCGGGATCCAGAACGTGGTCAGGTGGGCCGCGCCCCCACCTGCATGAGGCCAGGCTGCAGAGCAGCCAGCGAGATGAGGATAGCCTCCTGGAAGAAAGAAGCTGGCTGGGACCAGTAGCCGGGCAGCCTTCCCAGCTCCTGGATTTCAGAGCCACATGTGGGGCTGCCTCAGGGCCAGGAGGGACAGTAATCACTGACAGACAGGGAGACTGGGGCTGCCCATCTGCGTAGTCACCGCCCCTGGCTGCCGGGGCAACAGAGCCTCCCCCATAATTCCYGTAGGGACAGCATCCCTGGCCTGCCTCAAGGACGGGCGCATAGATCCTGTGGGTGCACAGCTTATGGCACACTTGTCCCCAGCACAGAAGTTTGAGGCACCCAGAGGGACCTAGATACAACCAAGGAAGCAAGAGGCGGTGCAGAGGGACAGACAGATCACCTGGGTCCCTCAACCCAGGAACACGGGGCTACTACAGGGCCAGGACTGTAACGCTTAACCGCTCTTGTACCCAGTCCCTGACGCTAGTTTGCTGTGGTAAAGATCCCAGCTTAGGAGAAGCTATTTAGGCTGGGGCTGGAGAT